>CAUYQG010224716.1:0-10598 GCA_963574415.1 Tarsius wallacei | reverse complement strand
ACCATGCCCAGCTAATTTTTTATTTATTGTAGAGATGAGGTCTTGCCAAGTTGCCCAGGCGGGTCTCGAACCCACGGGCTCAGGCAATCCACTCACCTCAGCCTCCCAAAGCGCGGGATTACAGGCTGAGCCACCGAGCCCGGCTCTTTCAGTTCTTGAAATGCACCTCTCTCTTTGGTCTGGGGACTGTATTTTCTCTTTGCTCTTCCTGGGACACCCTTCACCTTTCTCCCAGCTAACTTCTACCTCCAATTCAGTTCTTAGTTTTAAAATCACTTCTTTCAGGAAGTCCTTCCTGATCTCCCCACCAAGTAGGTTGGGTGCCTAATGTTGTATTGCACTGTGTATAATTTTATGTCTTCTTGACTATACATCATAAGAACAGGAAACGTGTCTGTGTTGCTCTCCTCCTGATACCAAGCAATGTGTCTAAAATATAATACTCAATAAATATTGGCCAGGCACTGTGGCTCATACCTATAATCCCAGCACTTTGGGAGGCTGAGATGAGAGGATTACTTGAGCCCATGGGTTTGAGACCAGCCTGGGTAACTTGGCGAGACCTCATCTCATGGGTAATAAATCAAAAAATTAGCTGGGCATGGTGGTTCACGTCTGTAGTTCCAGCTACTTGGAAGGCTGAAGCAGAAGGATCACCTGAGCCCAGCATGTCGAGGTTGCAGTGGCCATGAGCGTGCAACTGCACGCCAGCCTGGATGACAGAGTAAGACTTTGACTCAAAAACAAAACATACAAAAAAAAAAATTGAAGGAAAGGATGAATGATTCGAGGATAGACTATGGCAAAAATAATGGACTCAGTGAGAGAAGACCTGAGTTCTGTCATTAACTAGTTACACCACCGTGTCTGTAGGCCAAGATGAAAATGAGATAGTGCTAAAAGCGCTCTGGCAAGGTCTTTCTTGATTCCCAATGACCATAATTCTTCATCTCCAGTCCCAGGTGGAATATACTGTGCCTGCATGTGCAAGGAAGAGATCTTTGCCTGCTATTGATTCAGACAGAATGCCAATAGCTTGATGGAAATACAGGAGGCCCAGGGAAGGCCAGCCGAAGACAGAAGTAATAAAGAAGACTGCTCACTGACACTAAAGATCGTCTAAATTACGAGGGTACAACAAATCATTCTTGACAACAACCCAAAGAGAAAACAAATACATGGAATGTGGTGACTTTTGGCCTTTCCTCTCCATTCCTGTGTTTCCCTCTCTTCCTCTGTCACCCCTGCCAACCAAACTTAGAGATTCCCATTAAAAATTTTTTTTTAAATTTTAAATATGTGGGGCACAATTCAGGGTTAGGTATACAGATGTTCATTATGCAGGTACCCTTGTTGATGAGGTGTGCCCCCTACCTCCGTGGTCTCCCACTACTGCCAATCCCTTTCTAATAGTATTACAATAGTTATTCAAGGTCTGCTTATGAGAATGTGATACTCAGTTCTTGGTTTCTGTGACAGATCACTCAGTATTATAGCCTCTAGGTCCATCCAAGTTGTTGTGAAGTTCATAATTTTGTCCTTCTTTATGGCTGCATAATATTCCATCATGTATATGTACCACATTTTAAATATCCAGTCCTCTTTCGATGGGCAGCACGGTTGTGTATAGAGTAGTGGGGGGGGGTCTTAGATTAAGATGATTATGGATCAAGTCCCCAAAGTTCCTCTCAGCTTGAGGGGATTGTCTATTTCCAACAACAAAAAATATATAACTTATTTTGAGTAATAAAAGCTCCTCCTTGGTTTGTAAAAATCAGGATTGGGAGAGGCTGGTAAAGAAATGTAATTGCTGGGTTGGTGGCTCAGCCTGTAATCCTGCACTTTGGGAGGACGAGGTGAGTGGGTCCGTGGGTTCGAGACCCGCCTGGGCAACTTGGCGAGACCTCATCTCTACAATAAATCAAAATATTAGCCGGATGTGGTAGCGCACGCCTGTAGTTCCAGCTACTTGGAAGGCTGAGGCGGAAGGATCACCGGAGTCCATCAGGTCGAGGCTGTGGTGGCCTAGTGCGTGTTACTGCCCTCCAGCCTGGGTGGCAGAGTGAGATTCCAACTCAAAAAAAAAAAAGAAATGTGATTAAGAAATCACATCCAGATCTTTGTCAGTTATGGAAAATAGGAGGTCCATGTGTTACACACCTGAAGAACACCTGGCAGTCCACCTTTCTCTTGCGTTATTTCTCTTCTTCCATTTGGTTTAGAAGAAGCAACTCTTTCTTTTCTATGCTTGGTGGCTGCAATACCCAAAAATAAACACAACTAGGGCAGAAATATATGTTCATAAGCAAGAAAAACCTCAGTGGTCTGTTGATGCATTTGCCTTATAGGGAGAGTTGGTTTAGCCACAAATTTGCAGAAGTGATGTCAACTAAAAGGAACACAACACAGAAGAGTTCCACTCAACATGTGCGCTGTTGTGTGGTTTGCCAGGTGTGGTGCTGTGCTGTGGATATAAAGGTGAATAAGATAATCTTGTTCATTAGGAGGTCAGTCTATTGCAGGCTCTTCGGGTGGTCTGTTTTCAACCTTGGATGCCCACTGGAGTCACTGAGGAACAAAACAAAACAAAACACTATTAGTTAGGCATGGTGGTGCACACTTGTAGTCCCAGCCACTCGGGAGGTTGAGGTGGAAGGATCACCTGAGTCCTGGAGGTCAAAGTTGCAGTGAGCCATGATAGTGCCTCTGTATTCCAGCCTGGGCGACAGAGGGAGATCCCAAACTCAAGAAAAATCAAAGAAAGAAAAAAAGAACCATACTGATTCCCACATTGTCTAGTGGTTAGGAAAATTTAAAAAGTAGAGTAAGAAATTTTAAACCAACAAAACTCTGATACACTGTTGGTGAGAATCTAAAGTGGGGCAAACCACTATGGAAACCAGTATGGTGGTTACTCAGAAAAAGTAAAAATAGAATTACCACAAGATCTAGCAATTCCACTTCAGGATATTTACTCCAAAGAATTGAAAGCAAGGTCTCAAAGAGATATTTGTACACCCATGTTCTTAGCAGCACTATTCACAGTACCCAGGCCAGGCTCGGTGGCTCAGCCTGTAATCCCAGCACTTTGGGAGGCCAAGGCGAGTGGATTGCCCGAGCTCATGGATTCGAGACCCACCTGGGCAACTTGGCAAGACCTCGTCTCTACAATAAATAAAAAATTAGCCGGGTGTGGTAGCGCACACCTGTAGTTCTGGCTACTTGGAAGGCTGAGGCGGAAGGATCACCGGAGCCCAGCAGGTTGACGCTGGGGTGGCTGTGACACCAACTCAAAACAAAACAAAACAAAATAAAACAAAACAACACACAGTAGCCAAAATGTGGAAGCTACCAGAGTGTCCATCAATGGATAAATAAACAAACAATGTGGCATATAATACTATTCAGCCTTCAAAAGAAAATAAATTCTATAAACATGAGGGAACTTTGAGGACATTATGCTAAGTGAAATAAGCCAGTCACAATAAGACAAATACCGTATGGCTTCATTTACCTGAGGAGTAGTAAAAAATCACAGAGATGGAGAGTAGAATAGTGGATACCAGGGGCTGAGATAGAGGGAAACACAGTTATTGGTTAATGTGTAGCGAGTTTCGGTTTTGTAAGATGAAAAGTATTCTGGTGATGAATAGTGGTGATGGTAACACAATGTCAATGTGCTATTTAGAAATGGCTAAGATGGTAAATTTTGCTATGTCTGTTTTTACTGCAATTTTTTTTTTTTTTGAGTCGGAGTCTCACTCTGTCGCCCAGGTTGGAGTACAGTGGCACACTCATGGCCACTGCAGCCTCAACCTCCTGGGCTCAGGCAATCCTTCCACCTCAGCCTTCCAGGTAGCTTCTGTGTCCGGCTGATTTTTTGATGTACTGTAGAAACAAGGTCTCGTCATGTCACTCAGTCTGGTCTTGAACTCCTGAGTTCAGGCAATCCTCTTGCCTCTACCTCCCAAAGTGCTAGGATCACAAGTGTGAGCTGCCACGCTCAGCCTTTTTTTTTTTTTTTTTTTTACCACAATTTAAAAATAAATAATCACACAAGAAGGAACACACTGATACTTGGGTCCCACTCCAAAGGGAGCCTGATTTAATTGGTCTTGGTTCAGTCTGCACATGGGGATTTTTAAAACCCTCCAAGAGAGATTCTAATGTGCAACCTAGTTTAAGAACCACTGCCAGCTGGGCACGGTGGCTCACGTCTATAATCCCAGCACTTTGGGAGGCCGAGGTGAGAGGATTGCCTGAGCTCACGGATTCCATACCAGCCTGGGCAACTTGGCGAGACCTCATAAATCAAAACATTAGCTGGGCATAGTGGTGCATGCCTGTAGTTCCAGTTACTTGGAAGGCTGAGGCGGAAGGATCGCCTAAGCCCAGCAGGTCGAGGCTGCGGTGGCTGTGAGTGTGCCACTGCCCTCCAGCCTAGGCAACAGAGTGAGACTCCAAATCGAAAAAAATTCAAATAAACAGCCGGGTGCAGTGACTCACACCTATAATCCTAGCATTTTGGTGAGAGGATTGCCTGAGCCCACGGGTTCCAGATCAGCTTGGGCAACTTGGTGAGACTTCATCTCTACAATAAGTCAAGAAAAATTAGCTGAGCGTGGTGGTACATGCCTGTAGTTACAGCTCCTTGGAAGGCTGAGGCGGAAGGATCACCTGAGCCCAGCAGGTAGAGGCTGTGGTGACCGTGAGCATGCCATAGCACTCCAGCCTGGGTGATGGAGTGAGACTCTGACTCAAAAAAAAAAAAAATTCACTGCCTTAGGGTATAAAAATCACTTGTCTACTGAGAAAGAGCAAAATCTGGAGTTAGAATATCTGAGTTCTTTATCACTGAAAGGCATGTGAGTGCTTAAAACTTTGCTGAGTCTCAGTTTAGCCCTGTATAATTGACATGACGTGTATACCCCGTGGAGGTGTTGTAAGGGTTCACTGAAGTTAATCTATAGGAAAGGATTTCATGCTTTAGCGATCATAAGGCATAATTAGCTGAAAGAAAAGCGCAAAGAGAGATCATCTGCTTTACTCATTGCCATCTAGATGCCTTTATTTGAATCCCCAAGGTGAAATTCACTCTTCCCTCCTTCCCTTGAAAGCCCCATAGAACTTTTTTACCTTCTTTACTGTAGCACTAACCTGGAATCAAAGTGATCTGCATATCTGTCTGCCACCTGTGGATCCTGGTTCCAGAAAGCCACACCATGACTGATTCATCACCCCCAGACTCCACCTTGCTTAGCACACAGTGGGCATTCAATAAACATTCGCTAAATCTGACTCGATTACATGACTTAGCAGTATGTAAACCTGATGCGTTCAGCATGTTTCAAACAAGATGTCTCTGTTACCAGCAGTCTCACTCCTCCAAAGGCAAGGTTTATTTCCATAAATAATAAGATGTATATGTGCAGAGCAAGAATGGTGGCCCCGAAGACAAAGAGATGCTGTGATCCATACATAGGATCACAGTCCAAACAAAGTCCTACTGTTCCTGACACCCAAGTCACTACCCAGCCATACCCTTTTACTTTGGTGTAGATATTGGTGTGCTGTTACTATGAACCTGAGGGGTTGGCCAATAAAAGCCTAACATAATGGCACATTTTTATATAATGTAAAGGTATTCTTTCTTGGGTCTTTAGGAGATATTAAAGCAATGAGCTAGGCCAACCCTCCCAAAACACAAGACCAGAACTATTGAAATGCAAGAAGGGAGGGACTAAAACCACTGCTCCTTCCTAGCATTTAGTTGTCCTTCTCTTTTTTTTTTTTTTTTGAGATGGGGGTCTCACTTTGTCACCCAATGTAGTGGTACAATCACAGCTCACTGCAGCCCCGACCTCCTGGGCTCAGGCCATCCTTCTGCCTCAACCTCCAGAGTAGCTGGGACTGCATGCACATCACCACACCCAGCTACATTTTTAATTATTTTTGTAGAGACGAGGTCTTGCTATGTTGCCTAGGTTGGTCTCAAATACCTGGGCTCAAGTAATCCTCCTGCCTTGGCCTCCCAAAGTGCTAGTTGTGAGCCACCACGCCTAGCCAGAACTGTTTATTTATTTCCTTTTTTAACTTCTTCCAGAATATAAACTTCATGAAGCTCATCCACCTTATTCCCTGCTCTGCCTCAGATAGGAGCTGCTGGCACTGGCTCGGGGACTCTTTCAGTCTTTCCCTTATGTCTGTTGCCTCTTAGTTGCAAGACGGGAACTCTAACTTTGGAAACCACAGCCATGTTCAAGGCAAGAAGAGGGAGGGGCCATGCCACTGCATATGTCCCTCTTCTCTTTTTCTGTCTTTCTTTTTGGAAGCAGGATTTATTGAGAAGACAGAAAAGTGCCCACAGTGAGAGGGGACCCGCGGGGGTTGCCCTTCCCTTTTTCTTTCTTTCTTTTTTTTTTGAGTTGGAGTCTCACTCTGTCACCCAGGCTGGAGTGCAGTGGCACACTCACAGTCACCGCAGCCTTGACCTGCTGGGCTCAGGTGATCCAAGAAGCTGGAACCACAGGCGTGTGCCACCATGTCTGGCTAATTTTTTTGATTTATTGCAGAAATGAGGTCCTACCAAGTTGCTCAGGCTGGTCTCGAACCCCTGAGCACAGGCAATCCTCTCATCTCAGCCTCCCAAAGTGCTGGGATTACAGGTGTGAGCCACTGAACCTGGCCGCCTTCCCTTTTTCTAATCAAGAAAGTAAAAAGGCCGGGCTCGGTGGCTCAGCCTGTAATCCCAGCACTGTGGGAAGACAAAGCAAGTGGATGGCCTGCATCCCCGGTTTGAAACCAGCCCAGACAACTTAGTGAGACCTCGTCTCTACAATAAATCAAAAATTAGCCAGCATGGTAGTGTACACCTGTAGTTCTGGCTACTTGGAAGGCTGAAATGGAAGATTGCCTGAGCCCAGCAGGTCGAGGCTGCAGTGACCGGGAGAGTGCCACTGCATTCCAGCCTGGGCAACAGGGTGAGACTCCAACTCAAAAAAAAAAAGCAAATGCTTTCCCAGAAAGGTGTTTCCATAGTCTTCTGCTATGTCTGTATTAGGCTGGATTCTCTAGAGGCTAAAATGGGGATTCTTGTGCAAGCATCTTATGGAGTAACTGTTCTCAGGGAAGCTTTTAAAGGAGTAAAGAGGGCAGTGTAGGGCAAAGGAAAGAAGCTAGGCAAAGATGTGGGCGCAGCCGAAATCTCCACCCAATCCTACCACAAAGCCATCCATATTGAAGCAAGGCGTTCTGGCTGTCGAGTCCCCATAGAAGTCATGTGCTGGCTGCAGGCTGCCAAGGGTGTGACACAGCCTCCCAGTCATTTCCAACAAGGACACCTTCCCTCAGGAGGGCAGTTCACAGAAGCTGGGGGAGGAGCACACCACCCCAGTGAAGAAGAGCTGGACACGCCAGCAATAGCACCTTCTACGTTCTCTCCATCCTTTTCTACAGTCTCATGGTCCAAAACTAGTTTATATGGCTGCCTCTGGTTCCAATGACATTGGGAAGGTAAGTTTTGGCTTTTTGGCCTCTGCAGAGGGATGCAATGGGTTCTCACTGTTGATTGGGCGCCCAATCAACAGTGCCTTCCCAAACCACTCCAGAGATAGGCTTCTTACTTCTTAAGGAGGGTAATCTCTTTTCTCTCAGGTGAAAAGAATTCCACTAGAATAGCAGTTCTCCAACCTTTTGGTCTCAGGACCCCCTTTAAACTCTTAAACACTATTGAGGATTCCCCATATCTTCTGTTTATGTGGGTTATATCTATGATTATTGACCACATGAAAAGTTGAAACTGAAAAAATTGTAAATATCTATGAATTCGTTCATTTTAAAATGATAAGAGGTCGGGGTTGGTGACTCAGCCTGTAATCCCAGCACTTTGGGAGGCCGAGGTGAATGGATTGCCTGAGCCCACGGGCTCGAGACCAGCCCAGACAACTTGGCAAGACCTTGTCTCTACAATAAATCAAAAATTAGCCGGGCGTGGCAGGGCACGCCTGTAGTTCCGGTTACTTGGACGGCTGAGGTGGAAGGATCGCCGGAGCCCAGCAGGTCGAGGCTGTGGTGGCAGGGAGCGTGCCACTGCACTCCAGTCTGGGCGACAGAGTGAGACTCCAACCCAATAATAAAATAAAATAAAATGAAATAAAATAAAATGATAAGAAACCTGTTAAATTTAACATAACACATTTTTATAAGAATAACTATACTTTCCAAAATTAAAAAAAGTCAGAGTATGGACGTTTTACATTTTTACAACCTCAACATCTGGCTTAATCAAAGACAGTTGGATTTTTACAGCTACTTCCTCATTCTGTTTTCTGTTTATGTACTGTGAAGCTCTTGATAGTCTTGATGGGAGATTTATTTTTTAAATTTTAATTTGGAGTTGTGGGGTACAAATGAGGGTTTGCTATATAAGTTGCCTGAATGTAGGTGAAGTCTGGGTTTCTAGCCAGCCCTCTCTCCCCCTGGTAGTGGACCAGGCACCCATTGTGTTGCCACGTGCCTCCCTCTCTCCTCCTTCTTCTAGCAGTGCCCAGCGACTGCTGATCCCATCCTTGTGTTAATGTGGCTGGTGTTCAGGGCCTGCTTACGAGTGAGAACATGCGGTATTCAGTTCTTTGTTTCTGTGATAGTTCACTTGGTATGATGGTCTCCAGCTGCATCCATGTTGCTGCAAAGGCCATGATTTTGTTCTTCTTTTTGACTGTATAATATTCCATCATGCAGGTACCATATTTTCTTTATCCAGTCCACTTTTGATGGGCATCCGAGTTGGTTCCATGTTTCTGCTATTGTGAATAGTGCGGCAATAAACATGTGTGCGCAGGTGTCTTTTGTAAGGTGATATACGTTCCTCTGGGCACATTCCCAGGAGAAGGATTGCTGGATCGTAATAAACTCAATTTTTAGTTCTTTGAGAAATTGCCACAGTTTTCCACAGAGTTTGGACTAGCTAACATTCCCACCAACCGTGCAGCAGCGTCCCCTTTTCTCCGCAGCCACGCCAACATCTGTTGTTTTTTGACTTATTAATGATAGCCATCCTTACCAGAGGTAGGGGGTATCTCATTAGTTTGTTTTGCAATATGTTGATATGGTTAAAGTATATGAAGAAAATCCAGCCTCATGCAAATGTGCAATCGGAAAAGGGAGGATTATTTTAATATTTTCAGATATTGTGGATATGCTGCTTTGATACTACATCAAAACTTAACAAGTGATAGTTTCTTAAAGGTTAACTGCACTATGGAATATGAAACCATATCAGTAACTACCTTAGCCAGGTACAGTGGCTCATGCCTATAATCCCAGCATTTTGAGAGGCCAAGGCAGGAGGATCGCTTGAGCCCAGAAGCCTGAGACCAGCCTGGACAACATAGCAAGGCCTCATCTCTACAAATAATAATAATAATAAGCCAGACATGCTGGCATGCACCTGTTGTTACAGCTACTCAGGAGGCTGAGGCGGAAGGATTGCCTGAGCCCAGGAGGTTGAGGCTGTGGTGAACCGGGATGGCACCATTGCATTCCAGCTTGAGCGAGAGTGAGACCTTATCTCAAAAAAAAAAATTGCCTGTAGTTCCAGCTACTTGGAAGGCTGAGGCGGAAAGATCGCCGGAGCCCAGCAGGTCGAGGCTGTAGTGGCAGGGAGCGGCCACTGCACTCCAGTCTGGGCAACAGAGTGAGACTCCAACTCAAAAAAAAAAAAAAAAAAAGTTACATTAAAATCCTCTGCAGTTTGAATGGATCTTTGTAATATCATGCATTGAATTTTGAAAAGTTTGGTTCACTAACTCAAACAGATTTTCCAAATGTTACCATATTTCATTATACAGTATTCAAAAGCTGCATTTGTTGGCTGGGCTCGGTGGCTCAGCCTGTATCCCTAGCACTTTGGGAGGCCAAGGCGAGTGGATTGCCTGAGCCCATGGGTTCGAGACCAGCCCAAGCAACTTGACAAGACCTCATCTCTACAATAAATCAAAAAAATTACCCGGGCATGGTAGCACACGCCTGTAGTTCCAGCTACTTGGAAGACTGACGCAGACAGATAGCCAGAGTCCAGCAGGTCAATGCTGGGGTGGCCATGAGCATGCCACTGCACTCCAGCCTGGGTGACACAGTGAGACTCTGACTCAAAAACAAAAACAAAAACAAACCTGCATTTGTTAATATCACCACCAACATCATCAGAAAAGCCTTATCGGAAAGTTGTCAAGCCTACAGTGATAGATACAAGTTTTCTAAAATTCTAATTTTTGCTTGTAAAAACAAACTTTATCATTAGCAAAAAATACCATCTCTATAAGAAAAAGATTGACAGACTGGGTGCCGTGGCCACACCTATAATCCCAGCACTTTGGGAGGCCAAGGTGGGAGGACCACTTGAGCCCAGAGAAGTTTGACCCCATCTTGGGCAACATAGCGAGACCTCATCTCTACAATAAATCAAAAAGTTAGCCGGGCGTGGTGGCACATGCCTGTAATTCCAGCTACTTTGGAAGGTTGAGGCGGAAGATCGCCTGAGCCCAGCAGGTCAAGGCTGCAGTGGCCATGAGCGTGCCACTGCACTCCAGCCCGGGTGA
>CAUYQG010224713.1:0-24991 GCA_963574415.1 Tarsius wallacei | reverse complement strand
CAGTGGTTGTTAGTGGAGGCTTTGTCAAAGATGAGCTGGTTGAGAAATTGAGGTTTTGCTTCTGGAATCTCTATCCTGTTCCATTGGTCTATGTGCCTGTTCTTGTACCCATACCAGGCTGTTTTGATTATTGTAGACTTATAATAAATTTAAAGTCTGGTTTTTTTTATTTTAGAATTGTGGGGTACATGTGAGGATTTACTACATAAATAAATTGAATGCAGGTAGAGTTTGGGCTTCTAGCGGGCCCTCTCTCCCCCTGATAGTGGACCTGGTACCCAGTGTATGGTTATTTATTTTTAATGAAGAGGCCACTGGTCAGTTGTTTTCCTTATGTTTGGAGGAGACAACAAGAGATGTGCTTAACGGTAATAAAACATCAAACATTTATATATCACTTATTTCATGCTGTGCACTGAGTTGTTGAAAACCTATATTCATTCATATAATCCTCTCAAAAACTGTATGAGAAATTACTAGTGTTCTTTCTGTTTTGGAGATATAGAAGCAGAAGCCCAGTGAGGTTATGTTCAAGGTCACACAGTCAATAAATGTGGAAGCTGGGATGGTTCCCATTGTTCATAAGGACCCTAGCAGGAGTTAGCAACAGGAATTTATAATTGTTTAGGAAATGCAGACAACATAAAGAAGAAGCTAGAACAAGGAAACATTTATTTAAAGTAGTTCTACTTTCACCTTGTCCAGGGTAGGAAGAGATTCAAGTGATGTCTCTCCCAGCTTCCAGGCAAGGTATTATCTTTCCTTTTCTTCACCAGAGGAGACACTGGCTTAATGTGAACTGGAAACATCTATCCGGTCACCTCAGAATTAATTTTTGTATAAAATTTTTAGTTTATTTTTGCAACATGCAAATTAGAGGTACAGACGGAAAATCCAATAACGTTATAATCCCGGTGATACCCTAGGTCTAGGATGACATTTATCTAAGCAAAAACACTTTTGTGGTCCTAGGAATGATGGTTGTGGCATTTTAAAGCTGTGTTAGACCCTGCTACAGAAATCCATTCTCCAACTTTTGTAAATCCTGTAAGGTAAAACAATTCATCCAATCAATGAAAAAATGCACTTCGTTCACAATCATATTGTATGTTCGGGGCTTCCTGCCCACTAACCATCATCCATAGATTTCACAAGGGCTTCCATCTGGCAGAGAAGGGGATGACACTCCACTAGGTAAGGGAAGGTCCCCGGCTCCCAGGTATCCCCAAAGGCCAATGGAAGGGCCTGGAATTCACTCCTAACGTTCTCCAGTCTTATTTGAGATGTCCCTAGTTAAAATGTGAATGCCTGCGAGGAGTGGGAACATTAGCAGCACTGACCCTGATTTTGGATTTTTGAGGAGGAATTTTTCATATTCTCATCTACAAAGCAAGGGCATAAAACTCCTCATGTACCAGGGAATTGGACTTTTTACAACCTACAGACACCCAGGCATAGGGATAGTTGGAGCTCCCCGATGATTCAAATATGCTGCCAAGATGATCTTGACCAGTGGCCCTCCACTCTGGTTGGTTTTTAGAATCAGCTGAAAGATAATAAAAATCTCAATATGGAGGCTACACTCCAGGCTAAGTAAATCCTAATTCCCAGGGGTGGAGCCTACGAGTCAGTTTCTTTTAAAGCTGCCAGGTGATTCCAATGCACAGCCAGGGTAGGGAATCACTAAACTGGGTGCTGTCTAGGGGATTATTACCGTTGGAAAATCCCGCTGTGTTTAAGAGTCTAACAGTTTCTTCCATTCTGTGGCTAGCTCTAAATTCAGTTGGTTCCCAAACTTGAGCCCATCAGAATCATCTGGAGGGCTTGTTAAAACACAAACGTCTGGGCTCACTAGGGCTAGTGCAGGGCACGGAAATCTGCATATCTAACAAGTTCCCAGCTGATGCTGTTGCTGGTCCAGAAATCACATTTTGGAAACCACTGCTCTAAGGTATAGCAGGTGCCTGACTTTGACATCAGAGCTTACAGAATCCAGAACAAGGAATTTTTGTTGGAAAGGAACAATTGGATGGAGAAAAATAATAGCACAGGGCTGTAAGAATCAGCCCCACAGGAAGCTTCTGGATAGGTAAGGTGTGATACGGAGACAATGGCTGGACTCTAAAATGCAAGGAAGATGATGGCCTGAGATATAGCCAAGATATACTTCACTTATGTCAACATTTGGCCCAGAGCCTAGAGGTATTTGTCAGTCAAATCACAGGAAGGCAGAAATATCGGAGCACATACTAATCTCACCAATAATTTCATTTAATTCTATCATAACTCTCCAGTGTATTGATTGAAATCTTTCAACTACTTATATTTTATGGATTGGGTTATTTATGATATTATTTTTCTAGGCATATATATTTAGATACATTGAAATCATGCCTGAATATATTAAAAGTGTATAATCAGGCTCTGAGTGATTGGGATGCTCAAAAAAAATCATCAAGAATGAGAAAACTGCATATGGTAGGGGGATGGATGAGGAAATTAACATGTACTAAGCATCAGCTGTGGGCAAGTATATCCTTTTTGTGTGAGTATATACTGTTTAATTCTCACCAAAAAAATCATTGCATAATGTCAGTTACAATATACAGATGTTAAAGCCAGAGCACAGAGATTGCAAATCATTTGTCTAAATTCCCAGAGCTAGAAGAATAATACCTAAGATTTGAATCTAATGTGTCTGACTCCAAACACCAGCACTTTCCATTATATTTCTTGTCCTTCATGGCACACAAATCCTGTTCCTTTGATTCACCTATTAATAGACTGGAAAATTTCTGGCCTTCCTAAATCTAGCGTTTCTCAAACTTTAGTAAGATAAGATTTCCCTAGGGGGTCTTATTAAAATGGAAACCCTAGGGTGGGACCTGTGATTCTGCATTTCAAACTAGCCCCCAGGTAATATAGATGCTGCTGCAGTATTCACAATAGCAAAGACATGGAACCAAACTGCACTGCCCATCAAAAGTGAATTGGAAAAAAAATGTGGTACATGCACATGAAGGAATATTACGCAGCCATAAAGAAGGACAAAATTATGGACTTCACAGCAACTTGGATGGATTTAGAGTCTGTAATACTCAACGATCTATCATAGAAACAAAGAACTGAGTACCACATCTTCTCACTCATAGGCGGACCCTGAACATTTTTCATAATACTGTAAGAAAGGGATTCACAGTAGCAGAAAACTGCCGAGAGTGATGGGACACAACATCAATAAGGGTACCTGATCTCAAACCAGGCAAAGTGGGGACCAATAGGAGGTCCAGACTTCACGTACGATGACCACTTGTATACTTGATTCTGAATTGTACCCCACATCTTTAAAGTAAAATATTTTAAAATGATGGATTTAGAGTCTATAATACTCAATGATCTATCACAGAAACAAAGAACTGAGTACTGCATGTTCTCATTCATAAGTGAACCCTGGATATTTACCATAATACCATAAGAAAGAGATTGGCAGTAGCCAGAAACTGCCAGGGGAGAAGGGGGGTCGGGGAAACATAATATCAATAAGAGTACCAGATCTCAAACCAGGTGAAGTGGGGACCAAATGGAGGCCCAAACTTTACCTGTACAACCACTTGTAAACCTAATCCTGAATTGTACTCTCACATCTCTAAAACAACAACAACAACAAAAACAGATGCTGCTGGTCTGTGAACCATGTTTACTATACCAAGGTCTTAGTGATCTGGTTTTAAATAGAACTTGATGTGAATGAGAGAGGAAGGCTGGTAGCTATGGCTTATGCCTGTAATCCCAGTGCTTTGAGAGGCTGAGACAGGAGGATCTCTTGAGCCCAGGAATTTGAGGTTAGAGTAAGTTATGATTGTGCAACCGTAATCCAAACTGAGTGATAAAGCAAGACCATGTCTCTAAAAAATAAAATAAAATAAAATAAAATAAAGTAAGAGAGAGAGAGATCCAAAAAAACTCACCAAGAAACTATTTTGAAGAAGACATCACTGTTCTAAGAAATTGAGGATAAAAGAGAGTAGGGATAGACTTACAAGGTTTTAAAACAACTGGTTAGATTTTTATTTTACATCGTCAATCAACCATCTATTTGGTACCAAATAGCCAAATGAACCAAAAACGATACTAGTTCAATCTAATGACTTTTCACTTTGCCACAGTGGTGGGGAAGAATCCAGTAAGGTGGCTTGCCTGTTAATAATGGAGGGAGAAGTGGGCTCTTAAATATGGCTCCAATGTATATTTTTTAATGGCCGTGAATTTTATATAATGTGATAGTACAATCACAGGGCTTCCTTCTACTCACACGTATGCTTAAAACTTGACTTGGATTTTCAGAAAAGCCATTCAACTACACCCAGCAATAGTGTTTTATGTCAAAACGTCTGGATGCTCCTTAAATCACAAAGCGGTTTTAGGTTAGATCTTGTTCCAAACGAATGCCAGTATTTTCTGAACACCTCTGTGCTTCCAAAATTTCCATATGAATTGCAGCCCTGACATGATCAAGTGAAAATCAATTTGGCGGCACAGCAGGCCCAGAGTATAAGAAGTGACATGGAGAACTCTATCCTGGGGGAAGGGTGAGAGAGAGGAGAGCTGCATGTAATGAGACTGGAAATCAAAGGGGAATAGGCTGAAGTCTCTGTGGACAAGACACTGAGCGAAGTAGCTAGAGACGGATGGAGTCTGTAGGAATATAAAAGAATAGGGAGTGATTTGACAAGGGCTTGTTTTTTAATTAAGAAACAGAGTTGTGCAGGTTTCAGCCTGGCTCTCTTGACTTTCAGGTCACGCTGGGTTCCCCTAACATCAAAACTCCAGGTGAAAGGTAAAAATTCAATACCCTAACTGTTTTTTGTTTGTTTGTTTTGCTTTGTTTTTAGAAAAAAAAGGTAGTTTGACAACTGCTATTATCTAGAATAACAGATTGAATAAGTTATTTAGAAGTTACATTGAAGCTGTCTGGAGCTCTTGACTTAACCAAGGGAACCTGAAAATATGTCTAGATTGTAATTAAACAAAATGGAATGTCTGCTTAATGAAAGGGAATTTTTTTAAAGTTTGGTAAATAAACACTTTTTATAGCATGATTTATTCAATAACTAGGTGCCAATTTTTTATGGGGTGAAGTGACACCTAGGTTTGCTATTTGGATTAGTTTGAATTTTCTTGGCAGATATGATGCTAGGAATTTGTTTGCTATTATAGAATCCCTGCTGCTGAAGCTTTTATTTCAGGGATTAGAAAGATTTGAGGTACTCTTGGTGCCTAAAGAGGAGTTTATGATTAATCCCGTGGTCATTTTTCTTTAGCTGGATTAGACACTGAGAATTTATGTATTTTTATCTGTACTTTTCAAACACCTATCATGATGGTTTAAAGGATTTCAGCAGAGATAAGATTTTAAGAGACAGAGAAAAACATAAATAATCAAGGGACTTGAAACTTTAATCTCTTTTTAAGCCTTGGAATTTGAAATCAGTTTCATTTCACAAACCGACTCTGATACATTCATATGAACTAGTAGTGTGTTGAGAAGGATTCTGAGGTATAGAATCAAACAGCACCATGATTGAGAAGTGATGCTTGCCATGGACCCAACTTAGTGTAATGGCAATATACAAGGCATGGATGTGTCATTCTGGAACCCAAGTGACAAATAGCTTTATATTTAAATAGGGAAATAAATAATAATAATTATTTTTTCCTTCTCTAGACGAGTGAATCCAAGCAATGCATATTTATTTTAGAAGAAGTGAATGGATCAACAAGGATTTTCTGCAAATTGAAAATGCTCAAATATGATACTTGTGTCACCTGGTATCTTTTCCGCTTAACTATTAAGTAATCCATACATTTTCCAAAAGAAAATGTTAATCAATGGGATGACAAAACAAATACATTCTCAAAGAGAATCTTCACAAACTCATCATACAGGAGGTTGACCATTTCCTTTATTAAAGCCTGTATTACACTAGCAATTTGCTTATAGCATGGTTCCATATTTCCATTTTGTATTTTTTCTTTCTCTAACTGCAACTTGGCTTCCAGTGGAAAAGTCCAAATAACCTAAGGAAAGCCAGGATAATGACACTTGAACCCTGCTGATATTTTCTTAATGATCACAAAGAGAAGACAAGTTACTTTGCAATCATTTCCTCCCTCGTATGCATTTTCATTGTTAATGGAAGAAATATATTTCTTCATGCCAAAATGTACCCCTGGCACCCTACGCTCATGTGGAAAACTCAGTGATGCCTGCTGTAGCCCATTTCTATTCACAAAAGATAAAACACTGATGTTTTGCAGACCGGGAACTATTATTTAGTGTACCTGGCACCCGTGTTGAGCAGAAATGATTAAAATTAACTTTTTCAATAGACACTTTTTGAGAAATTGGACTCCTATTCAGTAGCATGTGAGAAGAATTACGGCTTTTGAAATAATAGAATAATTAATTATCTAGAAAAAGAAATCCAGTAGCATAACTTGGAACTGAGTGGGACACTCAGATTGCTATGGGAATCATCACTTTTCCTGGTGCAAGAATTCATCACTTATTTTCAAAGAGTAGTGAAGAATACTACGTGTCTGACTGGGCTGTTTCCTCTGATTTCCTCTTCTTGTTGTGTATCATGATTACATTTCTAGATTCTATCACATGTTCATAAGTATAATTTAGCTGAGCACAAGGCTGTAGGATAATGTATGATACTTGAGCCACCTGGTGTCTTTAGGAAATTTGGAGAGAAACACATCATTTCTAGCATTCAAATTTTCAATTAAATAAATTTCAATTTAAAAGCACATTTTTTCCTACCAAAGGGGGAAAAAAAGGTTAAACCTTGCTCACAACAAGAAACTAGGGTAATAAATAAAAAACAGTGAAAAGCAAAAAGAAAATTCTAAAGACATACAAATAGGAATTTAGCTGAAAATATAACTTATCATGTATTATTTAAATCCTTTCCTTAGTTATGAAAGCATCTGGTAGCTCACCCCTGAAACCACCAAAATGAATGACTTACTGCAGCAGAAAAATGACTATATTTAACTTTGGCAGCATTTGCTTATTATCATTGCAGATTTCCTCTATCAGTTAATAGAGGTATAACTATAATGTGTAGTTGAAAATAATTATTTTTAACAAGTAAAATCATGATTCTCACGCAAATATAAAAGAAAAGATCTTATTTAACTCATTAATTAACAAGGGAACCAGTAAGCTGTTAAAACAAGGAGAACACAGAGTAGACACGCATATAAGCCACTAGAAATACGGAAAAGAATTTGGTTAACATGTGCAAAATTGACTTCCTCCACAGTAAGTTAGAAAAACAAATTGAATTTGCACCAGAAAAAATTTTACTGAGTCTTTAATAGCTCAGAGACAATGAAACACCTAGAGACGTCACAGAATCTGATCACTTGGAAGGGTTCGCTAGACAATTCCTAGTGGTCATTTGAAGATAGTACGTCATCTTTTTGGTTCATTTCCAAGTGTTAAAGTTTTTCCCGGTTTTATATAGACTTATTCAATAAATCTCTTCTCATTATGTTGTCTAACCTTTACAGAAAACTGAATAAAGCCAGGGTGGTGGAAGGCAAAGGTGTGACATGCAAAAGCAGACCACACTTCTACAATGTAAATTTCCTCCTTGATTTTATTGGGATGTTAGAAGGCCCACAACTGGCCTGGCCCTTGTAACATCTCTTCCAAAAGCGCACAGATAAGGAAAGGGCTTGGAAAGACAAACTGGTCTTTTAAATTAATATACAGGGTTAGCAATAAATTACATAATCTGATATATCTACAGGTTCTCCAATACTCCCTAGCCCATGGGTAACTGCACCCAAACTCCACAGCCTCTTGTTTCCATGAGTTTATGTCCTTGAGCTCATCCGGTTTGGCCTGACACCTCAGGCAATGCCTCACAAACCTATCCATTAGTCTCCACAGCACTGTGCATACTATGTGCTTCCTTCTTTTCCTCTGGTCCATCTGGAGGGTACCTGCTGTTGAGAGTTCTGGTGCCTCTGTCACAGGAGTTATCACCAAGAGCTTCTCCCAGTGTTCAGGGAGAAGGGTGATCCCATGTTCCCTGGAGTCTCTGGCATAAAAAGACTCCAGAAAGAAATGTCCACATTCTCTACCCTTCTCCCTCTCGCTCCCTGCACCAGTCACACTGGCCTCCTTGCTGTTTTCTGAACCCTGTCAGGTACTTACCAGCCTGTGACCTCTGCCTGAAACGCTCTTTTTCCAAGTACCAACAGGAACTGCTCCCTCAGCTCCCTCGGGTCTTTACTCAGATGCCACCTTCTCTGTGAAGATTTCCGTGGCTTCCCTTCCTAAAATTGCAACCTTTATCCCACCTTGACACTTCCTGTCCCTCGGCCCAGCTTGTCTTCTCCTTGGCATTTGTCACAATCTTACATATTTATCTTATTTCTTGCCTGATTTCCTCCATTACTATGTAATCTACATGAAGGCAGGGGATTTGTCTGTCTTGTTCACTGCTGCATGCCCAGCACGTGCTGAGAAGCACAGTGTGGGGTGTGTGTGTGTGTATGTGTGTATGTGTGTGTGTGTGTGTTTGTGTGTGTATGTGTTAGAGCACTCTCCCATAAAAACAACTTGGGTCATTTGATTTAAGAGTCTGGGATTGTAACTACTCTTTCCTAAGGCCAAAGCGATCACTCAGAATCAATCTAGTGTTGTTCCTTCTCAATTCAAACCTTTGATTACTGCCCCAAGAAGCCCACTTTCTTTTCTTGCTTTCTTCCTCTTTCATTCCCAGCTCAAAATAAAGTCCCACTTTCATGTATTCTGAACTCTGAAAAACGTAAAACCTTTTTAAATGGCTCCCACAGCAAAAATCCAAAGCTCAGGCTTCATAAAGCATCCAGATGTTTTCGTGATACCCTGAGAAGTCTTTTCTCTCAGGCCCCTCCCCACAAAAATCACTGGCCATTCTCTAACCCCCAATTTTCCATTCAATTCCTTACTTCCAGTGGCAAAGATTATCTCCTTGATCAAGCTCTACTCAGGCTTCCTGGAACTTTTCAACGGGGCCTTGACTTTTGGACTTCTGTGTTCATCTTGGCACTGTCCATTTTTAAGAAGAACCCTACTGAGTTGGTTTAGCTAGAATCCCCCATCTTCCACACCTGAGCACCTTTGACATCTAACCAGGTTTTTCATCCTCCGTCAATCCTGTTTGGTCAGTTTAGCCAGAATTTTCCCGTATCGCTGATGTTTTATCCACTGACCCCTTCTCCTTGGCTATACAAGAATTACCACTTGACTACGGCACACTCAGAGTTGAGCCCAATCTCTCTCCCTCACTGCCAGACTCCACTGCAGTGGACCCTGTACCTATCACGATAGTCTCCCCTTGAATAACATTTTCCATGTTGTTTTTAACAAGTGTCATGGATAATGTTTTCCTTAACACCAGCTCACTTACCCTGCCACTCAAAGGGTTTTCTTTTTAAGAAAAATTTTTTAGTTATCTTGAATGTATATATCCTGGCTGATGGCCCAACCATTACAGACCTACACACACATTTAAATGGAACATGCAAGGGGACCTGTTTATAACATAAGAAACTGTCCCGGTTGAAGAGAGGCTACCATCTCAACATGTAAATTATTGCTGGTACGGTTTAAGGATGGTTTAAGAAATGGAAACATCTTAACTGAATATATTATCAACAGTGCATTCTCTTTGGTTATTTTTCTTCACAAGCCATTGATAATTCTAGGCTTGTCACATTCCACCATTAGGTGGAATTACTGTTTGTTTTTTGTTTTTGTTTTTCAAAGGAGAAGGTTCAAAAGAACACCTGCTCTTCCCAACAAATATCCTAAATATCCAGTGACAGCCTGAAGATTATAAAAGATGTTGGCCTATTTAGAAAGCTCTTGAAAGTCCCAGTATTAAAATTATGCCCCTGTGGAACTTCAAAGGCTTGGCTGGTTAAGATGTATTTGAAAGGTCAGTTCAAGATCAAGTTAGATCATTTAATTATGCTGACCCTTTATTTTCAGTCAAGATGGAGAGTCATTCTTTTATTTTCTTTTTCATACTGCTGAATCTCTTGTCAACAGTAACAGATGATCTACTCTACATATCATCTTTTAAACTAAGTATAAGGATTTGTCTTGCTGGAATTTTTCTTATTCTTGAAACATATATAATCTCAGGTTGTAAGACTATAAAAATAAATTACATGTATGCTGATGTTTTTCTTTCCTACTTTTCTTTAAATACTATGTTTAGCCTCACACTTTTTTTTTTTTTTTACATAGATGGCAATTATAGTATTTTGAAATACATGTGTGAGGGAAATTATAATTAAAAACAAATGTGTCTTGTCTTGCAGTCTCTAAATTCCTCTTCAAATTCAACTGGCTCCAACAAACTTTATTCTCTGCTCTAAATTGCATATAGTGGCCAGCTATATCATTCAGGCACTGTTTATCTTTCAGTCTAGAGCTAGGGTTGGCAAACTTTTTCTGTAAAGGACCAGGGAATAACTACTTTAGGCTTTGTGAAGCATATTGTCTCTATGGCAACTATTCAACTTTGCCATTATAGGGTAAAGGCAACAATAGATAATGTGTAAATGATTAAGTCTGTGAGTCTGTGTTCCAATAAAACTTTATGCATAAAAACAGGCAGTCAGTCTGCTGGACTTGTAATCCCAGTACTTTGGGAGGCCAGGGCGGTAGGATTACTTGAGCCTAGAAGTTAGAGACCAGCCTGGAAAACATAGTGAGAGCTCATCTCTACAAAAAATAAAAATAATTTTTAAAAAATTAGCCAGGTGTGGTGGTGCATGCTTGTAGTCCCAGCACCTTGGCTGAAGCAGAAGGATCACCTGAGCCCAGGGGTATACATTATAAAATATTTAAAAATGGTCTGTCTGTTTATAAATGGAGTTTGCAGGACTGGAAGTTGCTCTGAGTGAGTCAGTGAGTGAGTGGTGAATTGATATGAAGGCCTAGGTATAATACCCTAGACTTTATAAACACTGTACATCTAGGCTACATTAGATTTATTCAAAAATACTTTCTTATTAAATAATAAATTAACCTTAGCTTACTGTAAATTTTAATATTATAAACTGTTTAATTTTTAATACTTTTTGACTCTTTTACAATAACACAACTTAAAACACAAACACATTGTACAGCTGTACAAAAATATTCTTTTTTATATCCTTATCCTATAAGCTTTTCTCTATCTTTAAGATTTTTTATTTTTACTTTGCAGACATTTCTTGTTAAAAACAAAGACACGAACACACACATTAGCCTAGGCCTACACGGGGTCAACACCTTCAATATCACTGCCTTCCACCTCCACATCTTGTCCCACTGGAAGGTCTTCGGGGGTAATAATGAGCAAGGAACTGTTGGCCTTATGATAACAATGCCTTCTTCTGGAATACCTGCCTGAGTCTGTTAGCTTCTTCTTTTATAAGTAGAAGGAGTACACTCTAAAACAATGACAAAAAGTATAATATAGCAAATACGCAAACCAGTAAGTTAGTCATTTATTATCATTATTATTAAATTAAGTTCAGCCTAAGGCTGCCTCCTTACATATTTTAAGTTCAGCTTAAAGGTTTCTCAGTACACAGTGGACTGAAACCAACTGGATGTGTAAACACTAACTCACTCTTGTGCCAGTCACCGATTTTCAGCCAAAGACAGGCAACTGTTCCATTCGTTTTCAAATAATGTAAACACCCAGCTGTAGCCAATCCTGCTGTTTCTGTACCTCAGTTCTGTTTTTTGTGCATCATTTTCCTTTTTCTATTCATAAATCTTCTACCACGTGACTGTGCTAGAATCTTTCTGAATCTGCTGTGATTCTGGGGGCTGCTTGATTCGCAAAAATGTTCTTTGTTCAGTTAAACTCTGTTCATCTTAATTTGTCTAAGGCTTCTTCTTTTAACAGTATTATATTGTACATAATTGTATGTGCTAGACTTTCATATAATTAGCAGTGCAGTAGGCTTGTTTGCACCAGCATCACCACAAACCCATGCATAATGTGTTGCTCTACTGCATTCAGATGGCTACACTATCACTAGCCAATGGGAATTTTAATTTTTTTTATTTTAAAAATGTGGGGTCCAATTCAGGGTCAGGTATACAAATGGTCATTATACAGGTACCCTAAATGATGAGGTGTGTCCCCACTCCCTCCCCTGGCATTTTCTCACTACTGCCAATTCCTTTCTTACAGTATTATGATAATTGTTCAAGGTTCGCTTGTAAGTGAGAACATGCGGTATTCAGTTCTTTGTTTCTGTGATAGATCACTCAGTATGATAGACTCTAAGTCCATCCAAGTTGCTGTGAAGTTCATAATTTTGTCCTTCTTTCATGTATATGAACCACATTTTTTTATCCAGTCCGCTTTCAATGGGCAGCACGGTTGGTTCCATGTTTTTGCTGTTGTGCCAATGGGAATTTTTCAAGCCCATTATACTCTCATGGTACTACCATTATACATATGGTACATGCGGTCTACTGTTGACTGAAATGTTGTTATGCAGCACGTGACTGTATTAGTCTGCTACATTTGCAATTGCAGAACATCTACTGCAACTTCATATATTTATTTAATGATTAGAGCAGATATGCTTCTAAAGGTAGCAATGAATCAGATAAGTGATTAAGGCACTGAAATGAAACCCAGTTCTTCTATAGAAATAGTTTTAAATCATTCATACTGTATTGGAAAACAAAACTATGGATCTTTTGTTTCCTAATGGTAAGAGCAGTTAATCATTTTCTTTTCTTTTTTTTTTGAGTTGGAATCTCACTCTGTCACCCAGACTGGAGTGCAGTGGCACTCTCCCGGCCACTGCAACCTCTACCTGCTGGGCTCGGGTGATTCTTCCACCTCAGCCTTCCAAGTAACTGGAACTCTGGGCGCGCGCTACCACACCGGCTAATTTTTGATTTATTGTAGATACGAGGTCTCGCCAAGTTACCTGGGTGGGTCTCGAACCCGTGGGCTCAGGCAATACACTTGCCTCAGCCTCCCAAAATGCTGGGATAACAGGCTGAGCCCGGCCAGCTAGTCATTTTTCCAATGGCCTTTTCTTTCACTTCCTCCAGTCTGCCATCTTTCCAAATCCCAAAAAGAATGACCCATGCTTGAAACCCCTAAAGGGCGGATGTTCCACAGCCTTCTAAGATTGGGAGGGCCTGCCACCCACACCCTTGCTGCCCTTGGGAGTTCCAGAATGAACTCCATGCCCTCTTAGGTCTTTGCTCTTCCACACTCAGATGACTTTCCTTTTGGACTTGGTCCTCAACACACATCTCTCATCCTTACACCCTGACCATGCCCCTGCCCAGCCTCCTCAGCACTCATGGCACCATTCAGACTCCTACCTTGCTCAGGTCTTTAGGTTTGCCTGATTCCTTGAGTTGGTTATTCTCTGCTTGCCACTATCTTTATTCTCTACCCTTTTCTGCCTGCTCTGTGTCCCAGGAAGCTATCCCTACTGAATGCGTCTCCTCCCCGGGCCCCAGCTCCCTCTCTTCTGCTTCCAGTTAAATTTAACTAATGGGAGGCACTAACAAGAGATCAGTGAACAAGGAGAGAAATGGTTGTATTTTTGCACTTCTGTGTGACTACAGCTTCCTCCTGGTAGACCATCCGAGCTCTACCTAGGCCTGTGACACTATTCAATCTCCTTCCTCTCAGGAGTAGTAATGCCTTTCTACTATTGTGGTCTCTGGATGCATCAACACTCTGGTTTGTTGTCTTAACCCTGGGTGGTCTTTTCCTTAGAGACTGTTTGTTTAAACCTTCTGAGTGATTTTGTTCCCTGCAGGAACCCTGACTGATAGATGTCCTAACCTTTCACCTTTTTAGTACCTCCAGATCTAATGCATTAGTACACTCTCCTCACTGAATGTACTTCCCCGGGGCTGCAACAAAAGTCACCTTCAGCATCACACTCCTGTCCTCTGTAGGCCTCTTTCTTCTTCAATGTGTACTCGCTGTTCAGTTACATCCCCAGAAAGTGAGGATTTAACTCAGAGGTTTTCATATAATACGTGGGTCCGGAAATTATGTGTGTAGACTTGGGGAGCAAGGAACGACGGTGTATAACCTGACAGTGTACGGTGTGTATGTTCATTTTTCTGGAATGGGCCCATAGCTTTCATCACCTTCTCAATGAACCTATGACCTACATACATAGCTAAAAATTAACGTAAATAAAGATGGAAAGGAACGTGTGCAAGTTGGGACTGACTTTACCACTTTAATTAGTAATGCATGATTCTTATAGCGTTTTCACTCCAGGCAGTGATTTCTGACAATTCCCTATTTATAATGAGAACCAACTCTGTTGGGTGTCCAAAAATAGCCTTAGTTCTAAACAGCTTGGGGAACAAAATAAGCAAGTAAAGATCATGGCCAAAATGTTACTCATTAATTATAGAGCCTAGCTTAGTGTTAGAGCCAAGTTGGGGGTGGGGGTGGCTGGCCAGACTCATCCAATCACAGGCAAAGCTGGGTCAGGGAAGACTTTTCAGCAATGAGTTCGTCCAGGTAGGACTTAAAATGAGTGGAAGTGAGTTGGGTTGGAGATAGGCGTGGGACATGGAGAAAGTAGGAGAGAATTGTGCAGGCAGGCTCAATCCCAAGAGGAGAAAGAAAATGATAGGCTGAGGTATACATGTCCAGTTTCTCCCCTCACCATCAAACTTACCAATCAGATGTTACTCACCTCCCTAGGGGTGAGTGGAGAGGTGGAGAGAAGCAGATTTCCACTACTCCTTGTCCTAAGTTATATAAGATTCTCAGTAACATTCCTTTATACCCGTCATGGGACACTTGGCAAGATAAGAACAGGTCTGCTGGTGGTGCCTGTGCCTCTGTGTCAGGCTTCCACCACTCCATCTCATGGCATCTCTAGGCCAGTTCTACTTGATAGTCATTCATCACCCATACTGAGAGCAACTTGTGAGAGGAATAAAAACATTAAGTGAAAAACTCAGTTATGTTTACAAATAGAATTGATTCATACTAAGTAGGGCTACTGAGATACTTTAAGCTTCAAATAACAGAAAACTCAATTTAAATTGGTTTGAACAACACATAGATTGTTTTGTTTATACAGCTCAAAGCCTGGATTCCTACAGCCAGCCAATCCCTGACAAGGGGGGTGGGGTTACTCTCAGACTAATCAATCAGGCTTAGGTGGAGATCAAACGGCAAAGGGACTGAACATAGAAACAGTGGATAGGCTTGAAATAATGGGGTTCTCTTAGGAAGAAAGGAGAGTGGGTGGTAGCTACCAACTTGTCTAATACAGTTGTCATGTTCAAAGTTGTTCTTTTTATGACTGCTGTTCATATACATATAACATTTTAGTCTATCATGGAGATAGCATTGATCATCTAATTTTCATTAATAGAGAACAGAGCACAGATTTTCAATAAACATGTTTTCAAACATGTTATGAATAGAAAACAAATGGACTGAACCATCATATACATGGCCTAGAACCACAGTTGGGCAGAGACCCCTTCTAATACTAATTCAAAATTAACTTGCAGGAATTACATGGAATATAACCAAAGGAAGAACTATTTTCCAGGCAGCATGCCCAAGGGTTTCTTTTATTATCCATGGAAAAGATGATGCTAAAGGCTAGTACATGTTTGCAATAATCATATTTCCTAGTAGTCAACTGGGACTGGAAACACAAAACAGATGGGATGAAATAAGGTGGTCATCATTATAACAGAGAACCAACTATCTTTCATTGAGCACTTCATTTGTGCCAGACTTTGTACTAGATGTTGAAATGCATTCTGTTATTTAATTTACCAATAACATTGGGAACAATTCTATGAGCTGGGTAATACTTCCTCAGTTTACAGACAAGGAAATCAAAGCTTGGAGGTGAAGCATGTTGCCCAAGGGTACCTATAAATCCAAGGATATCACTTCGCAGTAAGTGTTCTTAACCCTGGGCTGCCACAGCCCCCAAACCAAGAGCTGTGGACATAAATAAAGATCAGCTCAGGGACTCTTCTTATCTTCTCCTCTAATTGTTCCTCTATTAGAAAATCAGAAATGCTAAAGGATTCCTTTTCCTAGACAAGATCTCTAGGCTCTATGCCTTATATAAACAGCTAAGTGCTCAAAATTACTTAGCATATTATAGTCCAGAAAGAGCCCCTGTTAATTGTTGTTGGATATTGGCATCTACAAAACAAGAAAAAGGGTTTGGTCTAGTCACACCTACAGATGGAACCCTTTCAGTTTTGGAGCAAAACCTGCCCTAGATGGTCTGTGGTCATTTGTCAGCCAGGAGAACAACTCCACCAAAAAGACTACGCATAAGTCTCTGCTAAAGTCCTATTGGAGCCTTTAACTATCAGAAGTCTAGGTTGTCCTATTTGCAAGATACGGAAAATAACATTTGCCCCAAGGATCTACAAATGAAATGGTATCTCAGGCCTAGGAAGGGCATTAGCGATTATGAGGTCAAAGGAAAAGAAGTCTCAGAGAAAGAAATTTCCTTGTCTCAAATCACATTCCATTCCTAATAAAAAGAAGAGCTGAGATCGGTACCCTATTGTTGGACCAGTATTCACCCTCTACGCCATTAGTCACTAACATATCTTAGTTGTGAGCTACAGTGAGGTCGCTGGACAATTGTGTGTGTGGTTTTTTTTTTATTTTGTATTTTTATGAAGATTTCTTTCTTTGGGTTTCTAAGAAATTACTGCTAATTTATTTTTGTTGTTTGAAAGGCAGTCCATTTGCTGGCAGGTAAAATAAAGTTAAGCTACTGCTTCAAGAAACATAAAAACCAGAGAATCTCCTCCTTTTATTAGGCGATATTTTATATTTTATGAAGATATAAATAATAGAAATTAACCAGTCCTTAAGCAGGGGAAAATGTATTACTACTTTTTCCCCACATTTTCCCTTATCTTTAAATAATTAATCAGTGAAAATGGTGATGTATTACTTGTCTGGTAAGATACAAACAAAAGAGACAGGCACCTAAGAACAGTGGCAGACATAACAGAGTCTTAAGGTAGAAGTTTTTGATCAAGTCTTTTGATGTTTGAGAAGACGAATCAGTCTCTATCTGTCTCTTTCTCCCCCACCCCTACTTCTATCTTCCACTTCCTTCCCTTTTAAAACCAATCTCAGCCTGAGCCCGCGGGTTCGAGACCTGCCTGGGCAAGCGAGACCTCATCTCTACAATAAATCAAAAAATTAGCTGGGCGTGGTAGCGCGCGCCTGTAATTCCAGCTACTGGGAAGGCTGAGGCGGAAGGATTGCCGGAGCCCAGCAGGTCGAGGCTGCGGTGGCCGGGAGCGGCCACTGCACTCCAGTCTGGGCGACAGAGTGAAACTCCAACTCAAAACAACAACAACAACAACAAAAAACCAATCTCAGACCTGTTTTGGATGCTTGAGATGAGGTTTGGACAGGAGTTATCTAGCCCCTGATGCTCTATCCAACAGATGGCATCACAACATCCTTAAAACCCTACTTCCACCTTGCCAACTTAACCCTTTGATACCGCCTGATTATATAACTTAAGTATACTGAAATTATTTAATTGCGTGTTTCTCCTTGGAGACTTTATGGTCCTGCTCCTTGAGGGCAGGGATCATGTCTTCATAATCATGGTATCCCCAAGTACAGAGCATGTCTTATTCATGTTGATTTCTTGATAGTATAACAGAGTGCTTGGTCCATAGAACACACTTATTAAATTTACTATATTGGTACCGTGAACACTCCAAAACATGCTATGTCTCTCCCAGTACCCATTACTTCACAATTCTTTTTATTTTTCTCATCAGTGCCTCTTACAGAATATTTCCACCTGGCTTTTCATGCTAAACAAATTCTTCCATCTTCCCAGAATCCATCTCAGGTCTCCCCAATTTGCTCCTTCTTCTGAATTTTTATGGTGCACAATCATCTTCTGTTTTACACTATTATTTTAATATTTCATACATGTTGCTCCAGCTCTTAAACAGAAAATCATTTTTTAAAATATCTTTATTATTCTATTCCACAGAGCCTAATATAATTATATTGATATTGTGATGTTTGATATTTGTTTTACAAATGAATGGCTAAAATATGAGGCTGGTGGACTAAGACAACCCACAACCATTTGCACTCCTATGAAACTAAAATCTGATCAAAAGTGATTTCTAGATTCCATACGTCTAACATTGTGGAGCCTAAATATTGACAATGAAAATAAACAAAACCAATCTGAAAATTTCAGCCTTTCTATTGTAAATGTAAGTTCATGAAGCCTGACTGCTCTTCACAGTCCAGCAGTTTTTCTTGTCAGCCCATATTTGTAAGCATTAAAGTCATAGAAATGCAATGCATATTTTTCAAATCACTCAGTTACAGAAAGATAAAAGAAAACACCTTTTGCCGGCAAGGGAAAAACGTTTCACTTCTGTTACCTCACAGTTTAAAGTTCAGTTCATGAGATCCCATGAAGATTCCCACAGGGTTACGTGGAAAATAAAGCTAGCTGAGAAATGTTCTTCCCACATTTATCACTTATACTTGGCCTCCTCTTCCAACCCTGCCCTCCCTTGGCCTCTAGAGTTTTCTTCCCAGACACAAATATGATCATATTATTCCCCCTAATCACATCTTTCCTCTGTTCAGAATCCTTCTATGACTACCCTTACTTTAAAGTCCAAAAGACCAACAAGACTTTCAAAACCTTCTTAAATATGGTCCTAGTTTGCCTTTTTGACATTTTCTCTGCTCCATGGACCAAGTGTATCAGCCAATTTGCCATTCTAAGGAAAATAACACTCTGTATTTATGCTTCTATGTCAGGGATCAGCAAACTTGTTCTGTAAAAGGCCAGGGAGTAAATATTTTGAGGTTTGCAGGCCATACCTTCTCTGCCAGAACTACTCAAGGCTGCCACTGTAGCACAGAGGCAACCTGAGTCAATACATAAGCGAATGGATGTGACGCAAATCTGATAAAACTTTACTTATAAAACCAGAAATTTGATTTTCTTATAATATTCACATCGTGAATTATACTACTTCTAATTTTTTTCCCAATCATTAAAAAATGTGAAAACCATTCTTAGCTCCTAGACAAGCGATCCCCAACCTTTTGGCGTCAGAGACCAGTTTCACGGAAGATAATTTTTCCACAAACAGGGGAGGTGGGGATGGTTTGGGGATGATTCAAACACATTACACTTATTGTACATTTATTTCTATTATGGTTACATTGTAATATTAATGAAATAATTATACAACTCACCATAAGGCAGAATCAATGGGAGCCCTGATCTTGTTTTCTTACAACTAGATGGTCCCACCTGGGGGTGGTGGGAGAGGGTGACACCCGAAGTGTGTTGCTTATGTCCAGTCTACTCCGTAATCTTGTTTTGGTTGCTGACACAAAGATAGGATGTTGAAAGGAGGCTTTTCAGTGCTGATCTGACAGGAGGCGGAGCTCAGGTAGTAATGCGAGTGATGGGGAACGGCTTTAAATACAGATGAAGCTTCACTCATTCATCCACTGCTTATTTCCTCCTGTGTAGCCCTGTTCCTAACAGGCCATGAACCGAGACTTGTCCATTGCCCAGAGGTTGGGGACTCCTGTCTTAGACCATACACAAAGATGCAGTGAGTCACATTTGGCCCACAGGTTGTAGTTTGTCAATTTCTGTTCTGTGACATTGAATATGTTCCTCTGCTGTGTCTTTCTTTTCTTTTTTCTTTTAAAAATGTGTGGTACGAGTAAGGGTTAGGTATACAAATGTTCATTATGCAGGTACCCTTGTTGATGAGATGTGCCCCTCCCTCCCCTGGCAGTTTCCCACTACTGCCAATCCCTTTCTTATAGTATTATGATAATTGTTCAAGGACCACTTATGAGTGAGAACACGTGGAACTGAGTTTTTTGTTTCAGTGATAGAGTACTCAGTATTATAGACTCTAAGTCCATCCAAGTTGCTGCAAAGGTCTTTTTTTTCTTCTCATCTCTTTTAATTCCTTTTAATTCTCCAATGTCTAACTCAAATACTATACTCCCTGGAATATGTGTCAGTTCCTCTCAGAAGTGGTTCTGGCTTCTTCTTTTCTGCAACCCAGAACTTTCTGATTATGTCCCCAACAAGGTACATGATACAGTTAGCTTTAGCTGTCATCATCAATGAATTCATCAGATCATGATTTGCTGTGATTCTGTGTCTAATTCAACTCTATGTAAACATCACACACCCATTGCTATCAAATGCCAAGTCAAGCACAAAGTCAATCCTTGGTAAATATTTATTTAATAATAAATTTTTTTTTTTTGGTCTCTTTTCAAAATCTATTTAGAGGACTGATAATGAAATCCAACAAGAGAACTAATACCATAGAAGCTTGGGGTTAGCAGACCATAAAGACTGATGCCATCATGAAGACTGGGCTCTGGGCCTCCTTTCAGTCAGAGTGAAAAGGGAAAGAGGACAGATACCAGGTCTTACTCATCAGAAAGGAGGAAGTCGGCCACATCTTCAACAAAAGCAAAGTTTTGTCTCAGTTCCCCACCCCATCTCCCCAGAATTACGTTTGAAAAGCAGTTGCTCATGTGGAAATTTGTAAAAAGCATTTGGTGACAGACTGAACATTGTCCTCCATGACCATGTTCCAAAAAAAAAAAAAAGATTTGATTTTTATATGATTGTGTCTCAGAATAACTTGGAACACGTCAAAGGCAATTCCATGAGGAGAAAAGTCCTCTAAATGTTGCCTTCTGAAGCTCTAACTTGAAATAAAAACAGAACTCAGAATATACCCAGGGCAGTGGCAGGGGTGGAGGAGCCATGTTCCCCAGCCTATTTTCCTTCTTCAAGGTCACAGGCCCATGTTTGATAGGCTTGAGGCCCCAGGTTCGGTATCCAACAAAGGCTGGCGTCTGCACGAGAGGGAGTTGGGTCTGATGTTCCCTCCTGAAAATGGAGGGGCCAAAACACGTTCTCCCCCAGCTGGATGCTCAGGGGAACCTACTCCTAGAGTGGCTCGTGTGCTCAAGGGGAGGCCTGGTCGGTCCTCAAGCACCGGCTCAAGGCTTTAATTAAGACCTCAGGGACCTCGTGCAAAAGACCTAATGGAAAAACTTCAACTTGGAAAATGTTCCGAGTGGGCGTGGGCAGTACCCAATCCTGGCAGTAGGGAAACTTCCATAACATTCTCTTACGTGACTGAATCGGTGTAGCACAACTCCCAGTGGAACCACGAGGGTGAGTCAGCTGTGAAGTGTAGTCCCAAGTAAAATGACAAGGGACTTGGTGTACAGAGTTATTTATCTTTAACCAACTGAAGAAGACCATCAAAGCCAAGGGTGCAGCTGTCTCTTTCTGGCAGACGTCAGCTGACAGAGCAGATTGCCTCTTGAGGTCACCCCCGCCTTGTGCTAGCAATACGGTTTAGTTGGCATAAATAAGCGTCTTGCTTCCCGCTTTTTATAAGCATCTGCCTCATCTAAAATCCTTTATGGTACAAGTTATAAAGATAAAGGCTACATTTTGGCCAGCCTGCTCCCAGGGAGGAGGTCAGGGAGGAAAGAAAAGAGGCATACTAGTTCAGAGCGCACTTGGAGTCAGAAAGACCCGAGTTCAAACCCACATGTAAACACTTATTTATGACATCACTTTGGGTTATGTGCTCCACTCTATACCTCAGTTTCCTTATCTACAAAATAGAAACGATGACAGTGACCGCATAAACTTGTTGTAGTACTAAAAGATCACCACATCCATAACGTACGAGCACCCAGCAAATGTCAGCTGCTCCCATAATTACTTGTATCCCACAATGTCTGTCTTAGCAGCTGCACATAGTAGGAACTAACTAAATATTTGCTAGCTGATTAGCTAATTTCTTGCAATGAAGCTGATGGTCGTTCATTTGCTAATCATGATGCCAGTTCAGAGAGGCTGAGAGTTGCCTGACAGATGCCATGAATTTCCTGATCTGTTGATAAATAGTCAAGGCTTGTCATTTATAGACAGCTTCCTATGAGTGAGTAAACACGAGAAAGGGAATAGAAAGTGATGAAAGCTTAAAAAACATGGCTCCATTTGAGTCATTTGAGTAAAACATTACTCAATTTGAACTAGAGGCTGCTCGGCAGAGCTAATGAATACCTGGTCCAACACCTAAGACGCTCAAAAGACGTTAAGTGCTATTAGTATCAATATTCTGCTGCTGGAGCTTGAGATCTGGTCTTTTGGTATAGCGATTTCCAGAAGGAAACGTAGGGTTTGCCAGAGTATAAATAGCTCTTGGGCGGTATGGACCTGATTATGGTTTAGCAAGGATTCTTGGAATATTTATTTATAATATGTGAGACTGAACGTGCACAACCTGCCACGTTCAGTTGTGCAGGTTGTACACTGCAAAAGGATCAGGGGAACTAGTCACAAGAGGCCTGCTGCTCTGAGAGTTGTGGAGTGTGCAAATGGATGCTGCAGCAGCCCTGCTAAACAGTGCTTAACTCCAGAGTATCTGTAACTGTCTTGCTCCTTACTGAAGACACAAAACCCAGAATAGAAGTTTCTTATGAACAGGGTTGACATAAATTTTGAGGAAATTTTTGGCAAACTAACTTGCTTGTGGTGTTGGTGGACTAGAGAGTTATCCTTTTCGGAAAATTGGACAGATTATACTTTTGGTCAATCTAGAGGGTTCTGAACCTAACATGAACATTGAATCAGATCATTTGAATAAAATAATGGCCTATTATGCAACATAGGCCTCCCAGAGAACTGTACCCAAATGGCACACAAGAAGCTTTTTAAGCTTAATAAGAGTAATCATTCAAATTAGTTCTGACCCTAGTTGAGGTATGACTATGGATCTAGAAAACAGAAGGCAGCTGAGAGAAAATTATAAAGCTGGGGGAATTCAGTCTTCTAGAAGGTGGAGGTAGTTAGCTGATTCTGTGGGTTCAAACCTGCTGGGCCTTCAGATGTAAGAAACAAAGAGCCTCTTTGCTGCTGGGAGGGAAAGGCTGACTACTTCCAAGCAAGTCATTCTCTGGACACGAGATACCAATCTCTGAAAATGATTAACTGCTCTGGGTCTCTCAAGCACCATGCAGGAGAGAGAGAAGGTTTTGAAAGCATGGCTAAGCAGCTCAGGGGCAGTGAACCTCAACAATTCTAGGAATACAACACGAAATTATATGCTTCAGATAAATGAATTGGGACGGTTTTTAAAATAATTTTTTCTCTAACTCATTTTAGCTCAGGCAATTTCATGTAATCCAGTTACAATGTGTTAGTGTTTCCTGATGAATATGCTTTTGATGGTTTTGTAATAGCTCTAAGAAGCATTCTCATTTAAATGAAATGATGTTTGGGGGATTTGAACAATCGTCTCATCATTTAAACCTGACTCATTATTAAATAAAAATACTAGGCTTTCCTCTCTCTTCCTTGTTACCCCAGTCTGCAGCCTTAAAGGCATCTCACTCCTAAGTAGAGGATCAAAGCTTTGTAGGGAATGTGGTCAAGAGTGTGAGTGTCATTATCTATGGCATTGCATCAATAAACACTATTAAATATAACTAAGCTAAGGAAATGTTCATTTCAGATCACTGTGCCCTTGGGATTTGCCCAGCTAACTGGAGAAGGACCACTCAACCATGCATGCAGTTCAGTATGCAGTAGTGTTTCTGTAGCTGAAGGACAGAGCTTTTGAAAAATCTTCCAGAATGATGTCTCAAAAGACACATATTGAGTTCAACTGTGTACATTTTTGTGGCTGTCTAAAAATGGCATTTTCCCCCTCAGCATCAAAAGCAAAGAACACAATCCCTTTGGCCAGGTTACCAAAAATTTACAGTCCCTTATCTGAACCCTTTGGCATTAGATATGTTTTAGATTTCAGAGTTTTTCAGATTCTAAAAGGAATTACCATGTTTCTGTTCTAAAACATGCCCCTCAGAAAGGTCTGAGGAAGCCCCTATAATCCAAAACATTCCTGCAGCAAATTGTATGAACAGTCACACCAAGGGATAAAGATAGACTATAAATAGTCTCACCTCAGTTCAGGTCAGGCTTTACTGCCAAATGAGTTTGTGCCAACCCTCAAGAAAAAAAAAAAAAAGTTCAGTTTCCAGAGCTTTTTGGATTTCATGATTGCAGATAAGGGATTGGTTATCTGCCAAATGTTCAAAGATGTGAGAGCAATGCTGAAGAACAGTGGTTCGCAAAGTGGGTCCCCAGACCAGCAGCATCAGGATCACCGGGGAATATGTTAGAAATGCAAACTCTAGGACTCCACTTAAGATTTACTGCTTCTACAAACTCTGGAGGTGGGGCCCAGCAATCGGTGTTTAGCAAGTCCTCCAGGGAATTCTGAAAAAACCACAGCAGATTGAAAATTACTTCTGGAGAGGATCAAGCATCAACACCAATCTAGGAGTAAATAGACCTGAATCCTAGTGAACTAGCTCCGACACATAATCTTTTATTAATTTGATTTTCTTTTTTTTTTGAGTTGGAGTCTCACTCTGTCACCCAGACTGGTGTGCGGTGGCCACTCCTGGCCACTCAGCTTCGACCTGCCTCAGCCTTCCAAGTAGCTGGAACTACAGGCGCACGCTACCACGCCTGGCTAATTTTTTTGATTTACTGTAAAGATGAGGGCTCGCCAAGTTGCCCAGGCAGGTCTCGAACCCGTGGGCTCAGGCAATTCACTCACCTCGGCCTTCCAAAGTGCTGGGATTACAGGCTGAGCCACCGAGCCCAGCTAATTTCATTTTCTTTTTTTTTTTTTGAGTTGGAGTTTCACTCTGTCACCCAGACTGGAGTGCAGTGGCCGCTCCCGGCCACCGCAGCCTCGACCTGCTGGGCTCCGGCGATCCTTCCGCCTCAGCCTTCCAAGTAGCTGGAACTACAGGCGCGC
>CAUYQG010224712.1:0-40037 GCA_963574415.1 Tarsius wallacei | reverse complement strand
TCCAGCTACTTGGAAGGCTGAGGCGGAAGGATCACCGGAGCCCAGCAGGTCGAGGCTGCGGTGGCCAGGAGCGGCCACTGCACTCCAGTCTGGGCGACAGAGTGAGACTCCAACTCAAAAAAAAAAAAAAAAAAAAAAAGATAAAATTAAGAGTGCAAAGAGTAAAGTACCAAAGGCAAGCTACAAGCTAGGTAAAACATTTGCAAAATGTATAATCATGTCTTATAAGTAACTCCTATGAATCAGTAGGAGAAAAAAAAGGCAAAAGACATTCAAAAAACATAAATGACTCACTCACAACTAGAAAGCATGCTTAACCTTCTTAACGATCAGGCAAATGCAAATTCAAACCAAAAAAACGAGACATCATCTCAAGTCAAAGAGCCATAAAACTTCAAAGAAGATAATGCCATGTGTTTGAGAGAACAGGAAACAACAGTAACTCTCTCATTTGCCATGGGAGAACAACGTATTTATTTCTTGGAAAACAATGTGGTATCGCTTTTAAAGCTGAAGCCACCTATATCTTATAACTTGTAATTCTACTCATAGGTATACACCTTAGAAAAAATCTTGGAAATGTGAACAAGACATGTAAAACAATATTTACAATAACAACAATAAAATTCGGAGTAATCCAAAGGCCCATCAACAGTAGGATAAATTAGCAAAAAGCTATAGTTCTGTTGTTAAATTAAAGGAAAAAAAAAAAAGAAACCAAATGGCAACATTTAAAGTGTTGCATTTTTCCCCTTTGATATCTTGAGTTATGGGGAATATTAATTCTCAAAATACATTGGTATGGGTAGCTGTTTCACAATGGTAGGATAAATTGAACAATTTATGTAAGTCAATGTGAATTCCTTAACATTTTCTTTTAGTTTCTATAGTAATTTTGACTATTAATCCTTAAAAAGAGCCTGGCTATAGCAGCTACAATATTATTTCTACTTAGGCTGGTGTGAACGTATTTGGTAAACCATGATGCAGTCCCTGGGCCACACAATGTACTAGTTTCAGGAAATGCACTGATGAATGAGGCAGCGCTTGCCCGTCAAGATCTTTTGGTCTAATGGTGAAGGCAGACTTGTAAACAGAAGTTAAATAAGTTTATAATACGCAAGAGGAGCAACGAGGAGGCACCAACTAACTCTGCCTGAGAGGATGAGTGAAATTTCACAGTAGGAATCACCAAACTAAACCCCCTTTGAGGAATGGAGAGCAATGTTGTGAAGTTAATGTAAAAAGACCTTGGCATGGAATATCTGCAAAAGTTGATGCCAAGAAAATTTGAGGTCAGATTAAGAAGGGTATTATGCATGATGCTAATTGGTCAGGGTTGCATCCTGTAGACAGTGAATGGAATTTAAATAGGGAAATGAGAGGGTAAAATTTGTGTTTCACGTGTTCTCACTCATAAGTGGACCCTGAACATTTACCATAATACTATAAGAAGGGGATTGGCAGTGGTGGGACACTGATGGGGAAGGAGGGGGGGAATATAACATCAATAAGGGTACCTGATCTCAAACCAGGCACAGTGGGGACCAAAGGGAGGCCCAAGCTGGAGGCGGTGACTCACTCCTTTTATCCCAGCACTTTGGGAGGCTGAGGGGAGAGGATTGCCTGAGCCCGGAGTTTGAGATCAGCCTGGGCAACATGGTGAGCCCTTGTCTCCACATAAATTAAAATATTAGCCAGGCATGGTGGCACATGCCTGTAGTTCCAGCTACTTGGAAGGCTGAAGCGAAAGGATCACCTGACCCAGCAGGTAAAGGCTGTGGTGACGATGAGCGTGCCACTGCACTCCATCCTGGGCAACAGTGTGAGACTCCAACTGAAAAAAAACCCCAAAAAACAAAAAAGGGAGACCCAAACTTTATCTGTACAGTGACCACTTGTATGCCTCATCCTGAATTGTACCTCACATCTTTAAAATAAAAAAATAAATTTAAAAAAAGATTTGTGTTTCAAAGGGCTTTAGCAGTAGAACAGAGGATATATTTTTAAAAAGCTGTGACTCTCATTTACAAATGTCTTCTCCACCATTTACTCCCTCTTAACTTGAAGACTTTTTTTATGGATTCTACATTCTGACAGTGAACAACCATGAGAATGTAGGAAATATAGAACAAGAGACAATGAAGTAATTACCTCTGTACGGAATTACCTGTGAAAATATAAAGTCATGTATCTGCATAATAATAATATGACTGTAGATGCAGAATGAAAGAAGTCTAGAGTATAAAAATAAAACTTCATATCGAAATATATGTTTTCTTTTGATTCTGAAAGTCCATTTCAGTTATATTTACTCCCATTTCAAGAACACACATTAACATATGATATTTATAATAATTTATGTGTAAATACACAAAGTAAAATATAACATAATATATAAATATATTATAACTCTTTAAAATATATAATGTATATATGAATGTGTATATGAAGGGTTAATGTATGTTCTAACCCCAAACTTATGAAGAAACCTTTTTCCTAAGGCTTTATTAGATTTAATAATATAATTTTTATTAATTAAGGTATTAATCTATACTTTTGTATCCAATAATTACCTTAATAACTTAATAGAAAATGAAGAAAATACTAGATAAATAGACAAAACTTAAGACAGTATTTAAATTGTATACCTATTTTGTTTTATAAAAATTAATTTTACTTCTGTGCAAATAAAAGACATATCCACAAAACAATTACTATAAAATGACATGTCCATAAAACAATTACTATAAAATATAGAATAATTGGAATATTCTCTTTATTTATTTATTTATTATAAAGATGTGGGGTACAATTCAGGGTTATGTATACAAACATCGATCATGCAGGTACCCTTGTTGATGAGGTATGCCCCTCCCTTCCCTAGCAGTTTCCACCGGAATATTCTTTAAGATTATTTTTATCTAGAACAACCAACAGAGAAGTATGCCTGTTAAAAAAGCACTGACTTTTATTTAAAGTTGTAATAATATAAAACTTTAAAATATAATTCAATGAGTGTTTTGAACCGTTGCCCATGTTTTACCACTGAAATTTAAGTCCTACCATTAAATAACTAATAATATAATACATATATATTAGTTTTGTTTCAACTTGACATTTATAATAAGAACTATGAATAATTTTAGAACATATATATTGTACTATTCCAGTAGTATGTCTTAGAAGAGATATTAAAAATACATTTCTTAGCCGGGCTCGGTGGCTCAGCCTGTAATCCCGCACTTTGGGAGGCTGAGGTGAGTGGATTGCCTGAACCCGCGGGTTCGAGACCCGCCTGGGCAACTTGGCAAGACCTCATCTCTACAATAAATCAAAAATTAGCCGGGCGTGGTAGCGCATGCCTGTAGTTCCAGCTGTTGGAAGGCTGAGGCGGAAGGATTGCCGAAGCCCAGCAGGTTGAGGCTGCAGTGGCCGGGAGCAGCCACTGCACTCCAGTCTGGGCGACAGAGTGAGACTCCAACTCAAAAAAAAAAAAAAAATACATTTCTTTATTTTACAAACACAGTTAACTATTTGGTAGACTGGGACACCATCTTTGCGAAAACTTTTCTATTTTAGCATAAGGCATGCAATAATTTGAACAATTTTAACCAAATAATTATTAAAAAGTAACAATGTGGAAGAAAGATCTTAATAGAGAGCAGAGGTTTTTTTAACCTTTGGGGTAGTTAGATCTCTAGGAATCTGAGAAAAATTATAGACTTGAAGTACTTCTTATAAATACTTATGTTGCTTAAATACACAAATGTTTACAAACAAGTTTTTCAGAGTTTATGAAATACTTAAAGTGTATTTCCAAGTTTAAAACTTTTAAAAGACAGAGTAACAAAATCATACTTGCAAAGGTAATAATTGATCTTTCAGTAGTTAAATACCATTTTATTATTTCTGGAGTCTTGATTTAATTTTCTCAGTCTCCCACTTACTTAGGAAGAAGTTTTCAATTCAAGCACTAGATCAAGCTCTAATTTCTCCAGAAAATCATCTTTGATTATCAGTGCCCTCCAAACTTTAATGGATTGTTATCTGCATCATGTATGTATTTTTCAGCCTATAAAAATATTGTTTCTTACTCAGGCATAAAATCTCTTAAAAACAGGATGTGTGTATTACAACAAATTCCATTTTCAATGTCTACCATAAAAGATGACATATTCATAACTGGAGTGAGTACATATTAATAAATATTGATGTCATTTTAATTTTCTTATTTTAAAATATAATTACATATATTTATTTATGTAATCAAATATTATGAAGTTGTTCCCTTAAATATTTGTTTCCTAAGACCTAAGTGTTTATAATTTGCATTCTTTTGACTTGCATCAGATCATGCTATTTTGTGTGTTCTTGTCCTTTTTTTAAATTTGGTTTGTATTTCACTCAATCTTCTGGTTACATTATGAACCCTGAAAGCGGACAGTGCATGTTTCAAAGCCAATGGACACATGTTGATGTCACTGAAAAGTATAATGGCCATTTTTCTTGAATATATCGTTTTGCCCCACTCTGTTTTCTAAAGACTAGATGGAAATGACCTGATAAGACTGAGAAGTACTTAACTTTATGCATTGGGGTGTTCCAGAGACACAGAGAAATAAAATGTTGAGAGATATGTATTTTTATTTTAGGTTATCTTCATTTGGCAGCTATTCCTAATGACTATTTTCAAATAGTTAATTATTATAAGACATCCATTGTTTGGAGGAAGGAATTCAGTAATTTATGTAAATTAATTTTAATTAAAAATTCCTCAATTAAATTTTTTTTTAAAAAGACGTGTCATATCAATAGTCACCTTCAAATTATTATATTTTGCACTTTCTGATAAAAATGTTCTAAATTATGTCCCAGAGTATCACAGATAATCTATAGTCTTCTGAGCACTCCAAATTCAAGTGTTGGCAAAAATGGCTACTCTGATACTGGGGAGCTGTTTATCCTCAGGTTTATTCTTGTTATGTAAGTTGGGCAGGAAAAACGATGTATCAGCAACTCCTCAGATCCTGTTTTTTCCCTATGGATAAGGCAATTAGTAGCAATGGGCATCTGTTGTTCATGCAATATTTATCACTAAATCAGGAATCCTCTAGTAATCCAAACCGCCATTTTCCAAATGTTCCTCCCTCAATAGCTCATCTTGCAGGTTAAAAGAATGTTTATATTTTCATTTCTATTCTAAAAGATGGTGAATTTCCTTCGTTTATTTATATCTATTTATCCATCCATCTCTTAGTTTCCTATATGAAATAAAATCCATTATTTTAGTAAAATTATTTTAATAAAATCAGTGATACACTTTAATCACAAGTATATCTCATCAAAAATAAAAAAAAATACTTATAAAATGCATGCCTTAATACAAACTAGTGTTCTCCATATTTTGTAATGCTGGGAACGTGCCATGATGTTCATTCACAGAAGCTGCCAAAGTTCATACAAAAAAGAAAGGAGAAACTTGAAAGAGATCACTTCTCCTTATTGACAATGTTGAGTGGTTTAAAGTTACCCAAGGCTTTCTTGCTATTGATAAACCTTTCAAATATAATCATCTCTCAATTATTTAGAGACTGATTATCCAATTTGTGAATTATCCCTTCAGCTTCTCCTCTTTCTCTTCGGATGTCTCCTCTTTGGTTATTTCCTTAAACACGGGCCTTTTAATACTCACTGAGCTGGATGAAAATGAAGAATAAGCCAAGGCAGCAAAATTTGTTACATATAAGCAGTCCTCCACAGGAATTTCAGTTGTGTGCATGTTTTTGGATTTTCAATTTTCCATAGTGTTACATTTCCATATATTCCACATTCCACATTATCTCCCCCACCCATACAATTACTGTCACACAGAGTGCACAAATTCTCATTTAGATCAATGTATTTACATTCCCTCTTTCAGTCCCTTTGATCATAATATTTTGCACAAAAAAAATAGTCATCACTTTTGCTGGCAGCAGTAATAACCAACGCCATTTTAAAATAAAATCTATTACTACTGCTTCCAGCAAAAGTGATGACTATATTTTTTTTTTTTTTTTTTTTTGCTGGAAGCAGTAGTAACCGATGCCATTTTAAAATAAAATCTAAGCCGGGCTCGGTGGCTCAGCCTGTAATCCCGCGCCTTGGGAGGCTGAGGTGAGTGGATTGCCTGAGCCCGCAGTTCGAGACCTGCCTGGCCAATTTGGCGAGATCTCATCTCTACAATAAATCAAAAATTAGCTGGGCGTGGTAGCGCGTGCCTGTGGTTCCAGCTACTTGGAAGGTTGAGGCGGAAGGATCGCCGGAGCCCAGCAGATAGAGGCTGCGGTGGCCGGGAGCGGCCACTGCACTCCAGTCTGGGTGACAGAGTGAGACTCCAACTCAAAAAAAATAATAATAATAAAAATTAAAATAAAATAAAATCTAAATTATCTTTTAAAATGTAAATTAAACCTTTATATGCAAAAGATTCTTTAAGCGAGATCAAGTTAAAACATGTGGGACTTGCACCCTAAATGCAGACAAACACAAAAGCGTACAAAATACGAAACTACAATTAACATTTGAGGGAGATTTACAGTTTTCAAAACATTTTCTTATAATTGTCTCCCCTTGGCCCTCATGAAAATCTCATGTTCTAATGGATGAAGGAGCTATGATTGGGAGATTTTAAATAACTTCTATAATTTCATATGAACAGGAATTATCAGAGTCAGGTTTCACCTCAGGTCTCCTCAATTAACATATCTGTAGATATATAACAGTATAAAAGAGAACAGTGTATATGTAATCTGTTTTATGATTCTGAAGCTGCACAGCTTTTATTCACCAGTATCACTGGCCCAAACAGTGGAATTTCTTCCTTGATGCAAACACAGTAGCTTGATGCATTGAACATTAAACTCCCTGTGCTCTGAAAAATGTATATAAAATCTTAAACATGCTTTTCCTCAAATATGGTTAAAAATACATGTTAGTTATTTTCTGTGGTATTTTGGGGTTTGTCACATGCATTGTAAATAAAGTGTTAGAGAAGTTGTGTTGATTGCTATTTGAACTTAATTACCAAGTACAACAATTTCTCCATGAGAAATAGGTACATGTTTTTTAAACCCAATTCTAATTTTGAAATTTTTCCATTGGCTCATTCTGTTGGAAATTATATATTCACAGAAGAGTGGATTATCCTTCAAAACCACAAAGGAAAAAGGAAAAACTTAAGTCAAAATCGTTAATTGGTTTTAATTTTCCGAAGTTGGAAAATTTCCATTTCTCAATTTAATTTTCCAAAGCTTGAAAAGTTCCCTTTCTCAACTGATGAGTTCCTGATCTAAAAGCTATCACTTCTTATAACCATATTTCACTCTCTTTATCCTAAGCAAGACAATATAAATAACAATGAGTAGAAAGTATTTACTTAAAATAATCACATTTACATTAACTGTTTAACAGAAAATTTTGCAATTTAAACACTCTGACAATCTTCCTGATAATTTTAGGATCTTAATATGGTGACTCTCAATATTTTGGAAAAAGAGAGAAATAGATGTAACCTCAGAGAAATGGGATTTAAACACTCTTTTTACGCACATGGATAACTGGACATTTAATATCTTCTTATAAATATAAACCAAAGCCAGAAACAATACTGTGATATGTTTTATCCTTTAATTAAAGAAAGGCTTATTGCAAACACACTGCAACTTCATAGATGTGCCAGTTGGGTGAGAATGCGATGCTTAATTGTGAGACTCCAGAATAGAGAAGAGTTGATTGAAAGCCTTTTCAGCAGATCATTCCAGCCTCTGTTCAAAATTCTCAGCCAAAGCCTCTTGGCATAACTTGTTATGAGCTTAAAGAATAGAACTATATTAATTATTTTCTAAATACAATCTAATATAAAAAGCAAAGCTGCTTCTTAAAATCATCAAACTCATTCTAAAGCCAGATATAAGTGGTTTAGGGTTAATTACTCTTTTCAATGATCTATATCTTGGCTCTTCTCTGATCACATAAAGGATGAAGGAAGAGTAGGATGTGCTGATCTCATTCCTCTCCTCAATAAATTCTGATTACAAATGACTTTCCTATGGTGATGGTTTGAAAGATGGCTTGAAATGCAATAGTCAATTCCAAATACTAAAATTATTTTTACAAAATGATTTGGGGAAACAGATGAACTAAAAGAAATTATTTTAAAAAGGTTTAAAAGAACTATTCTAAATAATTTTACATACCTATGAAGTTTACAAATAAAAAAGACTAAAAGGCAAATTTGGTACATAAAAAAATTTTAAAGATGGCCTTTTTCTCCAAAGACTTGTATTGCCAAGTATTGGAAGTCTTTTTTCATACACAAATATTACAATTAACAGGAACAAATAAACTAGAAATAACTCTTCTTATATAATGCATCACAAAGCAATGCCAGAGCAAAGGACATATCATAAGATATATACATAGAACACTGAATATATGAGATCAAGCAAATTTCAGTATGTTATATATAATGAAAAACCAGGAGACCATGTCAGATGCTCAAGATAAAGCTTAAGACCAGTTCAGGCTATTTTAGGAGCTGATACTATGTCAAAGTGAGTAAAAAAAATTAAAATAACAGCAATATACATAAATATAATACACTGATATCATTTATTGATTTGCCGCCGATGTACTAGAAACTATACTCAAATAGTTTATTTTATTTAATCATAACATCAACTCTATAAGTAAGACATTATTATTATTATTTTTACTTTACAGTTAATCAGACTCTCAGAATGTTTAAAGAGCATTTTCCAAGTTATATATTCAGTAATGCTAGAAGTTGACCACAAAATTCAAGTCTTTGAAAAAACATAATCTTTGCTTTACAATATATGGAAAATTCAGGAAAGAAAGCAAGAGAATTTTGTGAGAAGACATCCTTATGGCTCCTCCAGCAAATAAAATAGAAACTTGGTTGATTAAAATCCATAAACTAGCTCAATTTTTCCTTCAATTTTTAATCAAAATTAAGTAATTATATTACCATAAACATATGCAACCATACTTCCAAATATGATTCTAAAAAACTCTAAATGCCACTGAGTCTACTTATTTCCCGAACTTGTCCTAAATACCTCAGCATTTATCCGTCTTGAAGAGCCTGTGAGGAAGATACCACCGTGGAAATGTTATCATTTAAAATGGGAAACCTTTAATAGTAGATAAATGTGGGAGCAGTGATTTTGTAAAAACTTTTCAAACCCTAAACTGAATTTTGAAAACAGAAAAACGTACATTTATACTTACTAAGGGATTCCATATAAGTTAGGAGGACACAAACTATGAAGGCAGATCAAACTAGTGTTGAGTTGTTTGTACATGTTTTATAGAAATGTGTAAGCTTAGCTGGGTGTGGTGGCTCATGCCTGTAATCCCAGCACTTTAGGAGGCAAAGGCGAAAGGATTGCCTGAGTCCAGGGATTCAAGACCAGCCTGGACAACCTGGCAAGATTTCGTCTCTATAATAAATCAAAATATTGGCCAGCCGTGGTGGTGTGCCCCTGTGGTTCTAGCTACTTGGAATGCTGAGGCAGAATGATCACCCTGAACCCAGCAGGTCAAGGTTGTGGTGGCTATGAGCATGCCACTGTACTCCAGCCTTGGTGACAGAGTGAGACTGACTCAAAAAAAAAAAGAAAGAAATATTAACCTTGGACAAGTTAATAACCTCTATTAATATCTGCATTAATTAGGGTGATGTTAGTAATTTAACTACTGAACCCTAATATCTAAGTTTTTGAAACACAATTTAATAAAAGGATGCTCCTCATGGATCAATGTCTGCTCCCAAGTAGATATTCCAGAACTCGGGTTCCTTCCATCTTGTGGTTGCATTATCTTCCACAAGTGGTGACCATAGCTGAAGCCAAAGAAAGGAAAGGAGAGTGGAAAAGATTGTGGTAAGGTTTCATGGGCCAGACATAAAAGTAAAGCACATTATTTTCATTCATATTCCCTTGGCAAGAACTTGGTTCTGTCACTTTATTTTCCACTTCACATATAAAATGGTGTCATGATCTCTGGAGGAAGCTCTAAAAAATTCTGCCACAGTCATAATTTCCTCATCTGTAAAGTTAGGAAGAAAACCTAATTTGTAGTGTTTTCGTGAAGGTTAGTTGGGAAAAATGCATGCAACAAAGTCAGAAAAAAATGTGTTCATATTGTAAATATTTGCTAAGGTGTAACCAGTGTTAGTTGTTTTACCAGTCCTCATCCACACTATCTTAGCAGCAAGCATGACTAATTACTAGGAGCAGAAATTAATTTAAAAAAAGACATTTACAAAAGGATATAGTCATTCTCTTCTCATCCCTTCCTGTTCCATAGTCTACTCATCTAGTCAAAATATATGATAGACTTATTATCCACCAGAAACTGTGCTAATCTCTGGTGATACAACAAAAGGTAAGGTCTGTTGCATTTTCTCAGGAGCTCACTCTACTACAAGAGACAGATGGGACATTAGGACATAATTTATGAAAGATGAAAAAAGTAAGGCAGATAATGCATTTTGCAGATTTTTTGCCATGTTATAACCAATCACTAATGATAACAATAGTTATATAAGTACAGGTAGCCTACAAAATGGAGTCAAAGAAGGAATCCTAGAAGAGAGGGGTGAGTGTGTATATGCATGAATTGGTTTCTGTGCACGTACATTTGTGAGTGTTGTAGTGTGGTGTAAGGACAGGTGCTGAGAAAAGAGAAAGGGAGACATTCCTTCTGCTAAGAGGATGTAATAAGCAGAAGCACAGAGGCACTAAGAAACAGAAGTAGCCTCTAACTGAACCACAGCCTACAGTGGTTGTGGGAAAAAAGAGATTTAGAGTGCTTTGTATGGTACTTTAAGATGCAAGATTTATTTCTGTAAATAATGGAGAGTCATCTGGGAGAATTTAAGCAGAGAAGCAGCAAGGCAATATTTTTGCTTGAGTGGTAAGAAGAATGGATATGAAAAATATAAGGCGAACATAAACAAAGATCAGCTAGGGAACAGATGAAATTCACCCAATGTGAGGAAGGCAATAAGTTCTGAACTAGAGTATGATTAGAAGGAAAAGAAAGAAGAGACATATATTATATTTAGAAAGCAAATTAGCAGGATTTAGAAATTTCTTGGATAAGTGAGCAGATAGAAAGAGTATAACTTAAATGGTTGGGTGAATTGTATTGCTCTGAAATAGATTTTAAAAAGAGAGGGATTAGCCTATGGGGGATATGAAGAGTTCTCCTTAATATATGGAGTTTGAAGCACCACACAGACTTTTAAGTAACATCATTCAGCAGAGAGCTGACCATGGAAGTATGAAACATAAAGGTAATCTAGGGTGAAATTACCTTTTGAGAGTCATATGTGATTTTGATAATAGTGAAGTTTTATTCTTTCTTTGCTTTAAAAACAAGTTTTAGCCTTTAACTGGGAGGGAAAAATGGCTAAAAAAATAAAATAAAATAAAGCAGAGACTCAGTCACATCAAAATCAAAGTCCTAAAGTAATAGTAACAAAAAGGAATGGAAATCATGCCTCTTAAGAAATGTTTTCATACATAGACCCTAAGCTGGTTTAAAACTGCTTCCATTGTCTGTCTGTTGCAAGGTCCTGGGAGCAGTGACACCCTTATACTCATTAGTTATGAGTGTATCTGCTGCCCAGACCACAATTTCTAAGTACCGTTCTCCAGCAAAAAACAATTAGGGCTCCCTGAAGTAATTTCCCATTCAAAGACTGGGGGAGAAAAAAATACAAAATGAGTCTGGAGCATAGTATATGCCATGCCAGAAAATAAGTGCTGAAAAAAACAAAAGTTAGGGACATGTCAAAAGGACACAATAACCAACTTTAAATGGGTTGGCTAAAGCAGGTTCAATTTGAGAAAATAAATGACAACAGTATTGAATTGAAAACAAATATTTTTGTTTGCTTGTTTGTTTTTAGTGGGGGTCTCATTCTGTTGTCCAGGCTGGAGTGTAGTGGTACACTCATGACTCCCATAGCCTTGACTTGCTGGGCTCAGACAATCCTTCAGACTCAGCCTTCCAAGTATCTGGTACCACAGACATGTGCCACCATACCCAGCTAATTTTTTTGGTTCATTACAGAGGCAAGGTCTCACCAAGGTGCCCAGGCTGGTCTCGAACCCCTGGGCTCAGGCAATCCTCTCGCCTCTGCCTCCCAAAGTGCTGGAATTACAGACATGAGCCACCACGCCTGGCTAAAAATAAATATTTATGAGTCTACATTTATGTTAAAAAAATAAGTGAATAACTGAATGAGATGGGGCAACCTTTCTTTACAGAAGAATTTCAAATAATAAGTGTAGAAGAAATTAGGAAAATAATACTATAAGAAAGGAATTGGCAGTAGCCGGAAACTGCCAAGGCGGAGGAGCACATAACATTAATAAGGGTACCTGATCTCAAATCAGGAAAAGTGGGGACCAAAGATAGGTCCAAACTTTACCTGTACGATGACCACTTGTTTACTTAATCCTGAATTGTACCCCACATCTTTAAAATAAAATAAAGTTTTTAAAAAAGAAGACGAATTACCATTAGAAGACCACAGTAATATTTGCTACAGCCAAGTTCTATTTAAGAATGTTGAAATTGGCTGGGCTTGGTGTCTCAGCCTGTAATCCCAGCACCTTGGGAGGCTGAATGAAGCGAGTGAATTGCCTGGGCCCGCAGGTTCGAGACCAGCCCGGGCAACTTGGCGAGACCTCGTCTCTACTATCAAAATAAAAAATTAGCCAGGTGTGGTAGTGTGCACCTGTAGTCCCGGCTACTTGGAAGGCTGAGGCGGAAGGCTCGCTGGAGCCCAGCAGGTCAACGCTGGGGTGACTGAGAGTGTGCCACTGCACTGCAGCCTGGGCAATGGAGTGAGACTCCAACTCAAAAACAAACAAACAAACAACAACAAAAAAATGTTGAATGCTGAAATTAGTAGAATAAACTCTAATCACAAAAGAATATTTGCATAGCCTAAAAGTGTCTCCCCCCAAATATTTCACAAATTCGTTGATATTCCTCCCTCTATGAGGTGGAGATTAATTTACCTCCCCCTGAATATGGGCTGTACTTAGTGACATGCTTCTAATGAATAGCAAACAGAAAAGGAAAACTAGAAACTTTATAGTGGAAACATCTGGCAAATACCACCTTATTGAAGTGATCTAGGTTAACATCACCAGAGACAAGTCACATTGATGACATGTATCCCAACTTAGATGCAATGAGAAGAGCACTTCACCATGATGACATTCTTTCCTTGAAAAAAATCCATAATTCAAGTCTAACCTTGAAAAAAAATAAGAAGAAAATAAATTCTACAAAGTATCTGACCAGTATCCTTCAAAGTGTCAAGGTCACAAAACACAAGGACTGAAAAACATCATGTATCCCTAAAAAGACATGATGACTAAGTATGATATAGTTTCCTAGATTTAATTCTACAACAGGAAACAGACATTAGTGAAAAAAATGGCAAAATCCAAAAGTCTACGATGTAGTTAATAGTGTCGTACCAATGTACCATGTACCAAAACTAATTTCCTAGTTTCGATAAATGTACCATAGGTATGCAAGAAGTTAACATTTTAGGAAGCTGGATGAAAGTTATATAAGCACTACATATACTATTTTATAATTATTCTTTAAATCTAAAGTTATTTAAAAATAAGAAGATTTTTAAAAATTCTTCTTTTGACTAGTATCAAAAGACACATATGGAGAGCACTGAAGAATTATGCTATGTAAAAAAATCTGAGCTGGGCTCGGTGGCTCAGCCTGTAATCCCGGGCCTTGGGAGGCTGAAGTGAGTGGATTGCCTGAACCCTCGGGTTCGAGACCCGCCTGGGCAACTTGGTGAGACCTCATCTCTACAATAAATAAAAAATTAGCCGGGCATGGTAGCGCGCGCCTGTAATTCCGGCTACTCAGAAGGCTGAGGCAGAAGGATCGCCAGAGCCCAGCAGGTTGAGGCTGCGGTGGCTGAGAGCGACCACTGCACTCCAGTCTGGGCGACAGAGTGAGACTCCAACTCAAAAAAAAAAAAGGAAATCTGTATATAAATATATATAATACAAAATAGAAATATCATATATATGATTACTATATCAAGGTCAGTTCTGTTAAGCAATTTGTTTATAGTCAAAAGAGAGGAAAGACAGAATATAAAAACAACAAACACATCTCCACAAAATTCCAATAGCCTACCCTTCATGTTTAAGAAGAGTGAGAGGAAATCATTAGTTCATTCAAATGTTATCCCCATAATATTGCTTCCTTGTAGTTTCTCTATCTGACAAGTCTACAGTACCTTATCTAACAAACCAAATGAAGGTACTGTAATGATCATTTGTTCGATCTATTATTTACTGAGCATCTATTACATGCCAAACAATATTTTAGATGGTTGGAATATATCAATCCTCATGCACCCAATTCCTTTATCATTCAGATGAGGAAAGTGAGGTTTTGGAGTTAAGGACTTAACCAAAGTCACAGAGTAAATTAATGGCAGAAGTAGACTAGGAACCAATCTCTTTTTCACCAACTTTTTTCTCCACCCAAATGATTCCAGGATGAGGAAAGACACTGGGAGAGGTGCAAAATGTGATTATTTTCTCTGTAACTAGGAAACACTTATCCAAACTCAATGGGTGACTGGAGCTCATGATAATGATTTATTCAAAGAGTTCTTGCTTCTAGAAATTTTTATTCCAGGAACTTGAAACTCACACTGTTTAATCTTCAGAAAATCCTTGTTAGATAAGTCTCATAATTGTTCCATTTTTTTCCCCCTGCAGAAGTGGAAAGACAGGCTTGAAAGGTTAAATGCTTTTTCTGAGCTCATTTAATGAGATAGTGACAAAGCTGAAAATAGAAGTCACCTGATTTCCTCATGTTTGCCTTATTTCACCTCATGTTATCACACCGAATTAAATTTTATTTTCTGTAGTACTCTATCAGGAAAAAGTGTCCTGAATCACTGTCAAGCATGGAACATGAAGATCCTAGTGGATCTTTACCATACCTTAAGAACATCAACAACACAGGTATCACCAGTTTATTTTCATAGGACTTTTCTACAGATTGCCTATGATGGCCAAGTTTCTTAATTCCTCTGAATCTGAGTTTGTTTATCTGTAAAATGAATAAATACTACTTCTCTATCCTTATAGTTATTATGTGGGTTATTTGATATAATGCATATGAAGTGCTGCTAGCTCAATATCTATACATGCATAATTAAGTTTTCCCTCTACTTCTCCATGTTAGCCTCATAAATCAAATTTAGAATATGAGATAACCGTTAAAAAAGTATTTGTAGAACTAGATCTATGTAAATACAGTAAGGAGGGAAATTAAATGTTTTGTAAATATTTTCTGGAAACATTTTGAATATAATATAAGTGCAACCCTTGTACTCAAGAAATATAATGAATACATTCATCCAAATCTTTGATTTCATCTACAAGAGTCAAAATACATTATTTGACCAATGTAAGTAGATTTTTATGAAGAGTTTAACCTAATATAACCATTCGAATAAACTTAGCAGAAAAAAAAAATGGTTTTACTTACAATTTAATGAAATTCACTAAATAGGAACAATTCTAGAAGACCAACAGAGTATCTTAAAATTAATTCTGTTTCTTCTTTTATATATGAGACAAAATGTTGTAGAATCTTTAAATATATGTCAGTTTCATATTTTTCTTAATGTTCATGTTTGGTAACACTTATAAGTCTTGTTCTTAGGTATGTCAAACATTCTTTTTCAACTTTTAAGCAATTAATTTACTTGGAAATAAAATTTTCTATAGATAATTGAGAGGGAATTAAAACGATTTTAAAACCTTTCCATTATTATTATTGGTTGTATTTTTATTTCATACCACATTTTTTAAAAAACAAATGTGTGACCTAATTTTGAATAAATCTAAAATTTCTAGAGACAAAAATAAAGGAAATAATTAAGCAACAAATAAAAGCCATGTTAAAAGAGTTTTTTAAAAAGATTTTTCAGTGAGTGTTATGGGTCAATCTGGATGGAATAAATGTTTCAAAAACGGCTGGTCACCATGTTGAAAAATAAAAGGTGCTAATCATCTTTTATCATTTCAGAATGCACCATTAAAATCTAGCTGTGCCCATATTTAGGCACTCGAATTTTCCTAATTTTAAAAAATGCACCTGTAGCAGAATTTTTTCTCCAAAAAGGCAGAGCCAGCTGGAGAGAGAAACAATTAAGGCTGATTGGTTGACTCAGCAATAAAAATAGGAAACTAGCTGGATGAGAAAGGATGAGCGACAAAGAGACAGATTGTCAGTGAGGGGGTTCTTCGAAAGAAAGAAAATGAGATGAGAAGCCCATCAATATGAACAAGGGGACTGAGGTTAAACATTTCAACTAATGGCAAATCCATCCTTGAATTGTAGAGTACATAAAAGAACATTATACTCACAACCAAATTGTGTGTAAGGTTATACAACTGCCAACATCTATTATGTCTTCATAAGTAGTCAATATCTCAATAATGATATTAAAGCAGGAATCTGGTATTATCAAAGGATATCTAGGCCTTTCTTCCATTACAGGATAGCATTCTGCTCTTTTCTGCATCATAAACTAGTGTCTTTTCCTTTTGCCATGGACATATCTTCTTCCTCTTTCTCTTGCTAACTTCTCTCATCACTCAAAGCTCCAGGAGCTTCCTGATTATGCCTAGCCAGAGAAGATTTGCTTTATATCTTCAGATCAGGTCAGTCTTCTGTCAGAATATGCCATTTTTCAAATACCATCTCCTTCTTTTGAACACATAACCCAAGAATATGTATAATTTTAATATTGTTAATATTCATCCCCCATGCTAAGCTAAAGGATTCGTAAGAGGAGAATTGTGTCTGTCTCTTTAACACGAAACAGGCACACCAAACAGTAAATATTCATTGTTGCATGACTTAATCCCGGATAGAAAATAAGGAGGCTCAGAAGCAATTCTGCCTGCAACTAATCAGTTCTACTATTTTAGAAAAGTTCACTTTGTCTCTTAATGTCTTAGTTTTTTCTTAGATCACTTTAATCTCTGAGTTTAAGCTTTAATAAATAGGTTATCTAATATACTTTGCTTTAGACATGACATTCCTCAGAAACTTCAATACTAAGTACTAAAATAATATTACCTATAATAATATCATCTTCTCATCCTCTATTATTTTTGCAAATGGGTAAAGGTAGTTCTTCTTTGCAGGTAGGGGAACATCTAGTGATTAAAGTAAAGAATCCTTACTATTATAATTCAAAGAGTGATAAGATAATCTGACTATTCATTCAACATATACTGAATTTAAATCAACTAACTCCTCTGTAATAGGTGAGGAGGGCAACACAGCAATGAGACAAAGACTCAGATTCCTAGAGCTTTTATTCGGAAAGTGGGGTAGACAGACAAATAAATGAATAGCATATAAAGTTGTGGTAAGTGCTATGCAGAAAAAATAAGACAGCAGGGTGGATGAGTAATGATAGGGAGAAGATTACTATGCTATATAAGGTAGTCAAGGATGATCTCAATGATAATTTGATATTTTAGTCAAGATCTGAAGGACGTGAGAGATGAAAAAATATCTAGTGAAAGCACATTACAGGTAGAGGAAAGAGCTTATACATACGCTGTGAATCAAGGGTACTCTTGACAAGTTCCAGATAGAGCAGAGAGACAGTGTGGCTAGAGGAAGTGAACAAGGACTGGTAATGGAAGATGAGTTCACAGAGGTAGTGGAGATCAGACAATTTAGGACCTCAAGGGCCTCTCCATGGGATTAGATGCCACTGGATGATTTGAAACTGTGAGGCGACATGATTTGACTTAGGATCTTAAAGAAATGTTATGGCTGCTGTATGAAAAATAAACCCAAGGAAGGTAAGTATCGAAGGAAATAAACCACTTAAGAGGAGTTATAATAACCCAAGTGGGAGATGATAATAGTTTCAAATAGTTTTAAATAGATGGAGCTGGTTATAGGTGGTCAGACTCCATATCTGTTTTGAAAATAGAAGCAATAGATTGGATATGGAAACTGAGAAAGAGTAGTTAAGTAAGCAGTTGCATAGAGAGAGGGAAGGCACTGCAATTGACAATAAAGATCAAGGAATGAACTTATCTCCCTTGCAGGTCCTAAGAATGAGCAGAGGAAAAGAGAAAGGTTACCACTTGCAAGGGCTGTAGGGGAAGCAGTGTCCTCAAAGGGGAACTAGGGTTCAGTTTAAGAGAAAAAAAAATGAATTGAATATTTAAAGAATTGAAGAATGGAGAATTTTGTCGATAAAGACCTCAGTCTCCACAGGGCCCAGTGGAAAGTGTGAGGTATGGCAATTAGAGATGGGTATGAGATGGAGTCAAAGCTGTGGCTGTATTGAGCACTTTGGGGATGAGAAACACATGGTAGTCTGGAGCCTCTAGTGTCCATAAAAGCAAGAAGGGACATAGGGCACATTGGAATAAGTTCTGGATGGTGTTATAGGTCACTATGGTGAGCAATGAGGCTGTGAGTCAGCTCTGAGGAAAGGTGGGCCTCTTCTTGCTGGGAACCTGTGGCTCTCTAAGATGATAGAAATGCAGATGCCCCTTTCTCTGTCCTCAGGTTCCTGACCAAAATATTATCCTTGGTTTTCTTAAAGGAATTTATTGATTTAATAGTGTGTAGCTATTTGAGGCAATGGCTACATGTTGTTATTAAATAGGCATTTATCTGCATGTGCAATTAGTGATGGTTTACTTTTTCCTACAGTATTTGCAAAGCTTAGGTAGGGTATCCCAGTTTCCAGGCTTGTCTTATTTCCCATATCGTCCTGACACCTCATACCACTGACTTCTTTAAACTTAGTGCCTACACATACTACAGGGTAGTATGTAGTTAATTATGATGCTGTTGTTCTTGATGCTCATAAGAAATGGGAAAAATATAAAGAGCTCTAATTTATATTTTAACCTATAAAGTCATAGAATGCAATCATTCTCAGCAGGGAAGAAAAAAATTTACAAAGGATCAAAACCTACAGTTCTTTAGAAGTCTAAAAGGAATATGGATAAAACATATAACAATAATATGTCCATAAAATATATCAACATGGTGCAAATAAAATAAGTTTGCAAAATTAAACTGAGTTTATCTTTTACTTGAGGGTACTCTGTAAATTTTATTATTTTATAGCAAACACCTAAACAAAGTAAACAAATATTTTAATGTACTATTAAGTCACTATTTTGATCCATCTCTATTATTACCTCTCTGGCATTGTATACACACAAGTCATATTTATAACAAAAAGAACATTTGAGATAACACAGGCAAAAATTGGGGGCTCGTAATTCATAAAATTTCTTCTACATGCCAGGAACTGAGTCTAGGCTCTATCTTGGACTTTTTATAGACACTAGCTCATTTAATCCTCACAACCATGACTTATCTGTTATTTCCCCCATGGTATAGATAAGGATATATGGTGTAGGCTTAGCAAACTTGTAGAGCTTATAAGAACAAAATTTCGACCCAAATCATGTGTATGTCTATCACACCACATTGCTGTCATGTATCAATTTTATGATAATTGTGAAAGACTGTTAATGTCAATGGCAAATAAACATCTAATAATGCTCTTTTGTTGAAAATAATTATATGGCCATCTAGACTAGCTGTTCTGAATATTGATGTGGAAATCACTGAAATACCACAATCAGCAGTATGCTGCTCCCTGGAAACAGTCTTTATCAACCCCCTCAGCCACCCCATGTGGAAGGCAGTATCTGAGCACTGAGAATTCAGTACTATCCAATTATGAACTAGCTAACATGCTAGTGAAGACACACAGAGTAACAAAGCAGTAAATACATCAACAAAACCATTCTAAGTGCCAAGAAGCAAAGACACATGATGATGCAAAGGCAAATGTTAAGAAGTAGCAAGTTTTCCTAAAGGTGCTCAGGGAATACCTATCTTTCTTAGATAAAACCTGCCTGTGCTAAAATTGGGGAAGCAGAGAAAACAGGAAGGCAAAATTTCTAAAGAAAGACCAAACTTCAAATAACCCAAATAAGTCTAACGAAGCCAGCAAATGGCCTGCAAAAGAAGAGGATAACACAAGCTGAATTTGGAGAAGTCAGCAGGGACCAAATCTTTTAGGGTTTTTGTCATGTTCATTCTAAGCCATTGAAAAGTTTCTGTCAGAGGATTCAGAGAATTCTAAGATCCAATTAAAGGAAAAAAAGAACTTCATAGATAAGATATATATATATATATACACACATAAACAAAATAAATATGTTTATATAGAGATGTTTATACAAGTTATATATTTATATAAACTATCTATTTATATACGCACATATACAATTTGTATATATATGCATGTCATATTTATATATGTGTATATATGTGTGTATGTGTGTATATGTATAGTGTGTGTGTGTGTGTGTGTATGTGTGTGTGTGTATGTATATAAAATTGGGTCTATTCATTTGCCTGTATTTCTACACCAAATGTATTTCTCAAAGTCAATCTCTTAAGAGCTGATGCTGAATAAGATGGCTGTGCCTTCAGGCAGGAATGAATACAATTCTGTAATTCTGGTAATTCTGATTTCATCTTGTTCTTTCTGTCTAGATGACAGGTTTCTTTTTGGTAACTGACATTGAAATGTAGAACTTGCAAAATCAGGCCATTTATCATTCCAAGTCACTAGAAGGATTCATATCTGAGTAACAGGAATATCGCCTCTTACTAAGTCACACATGTCATTTTTTCTCCAGAATAATCTTGATATGATTGCATATGATCAGTTTGCATCAAGTGAGAAAATATAGTAAAAAAATTGATAGAACTAAATGGAGAAATGTACAAATCCAAAATCATAGTTTAGTATTTTAATGTTCCTTTCACAAAATTGCCAGACCAAGCAATCATAAATTTAGTAAGGATACAAAAGATTTGAACAATGCTGTTATTTTACTAATTTTGACTTAATTGACCATTATAGAACATTCCAATCAATAACAGCAGAAATCACATAGCAGAAACTGCACCTTTTTTTAGTGAACACAGAACATTCACTAGGATAAACCACTTTCTGGGAAATAAAGTGAGTCTCCATAAACTGAAGTTAAGTATAAAATTCAAAGATGATTAAGGAGATGACAATAATATTGTTTATTAATAGTCTATGTAAGAATTTTAAGTAACAGATTTTTAAGTGCTTTTTAAAATCTGAGTTGTTTAAAAAGTCAAGACCAGATAAAAGTAATATATTCTAAGAAAAATGGACATATTGTGAGACACACTTAAGATCTGGTTTTTCATACTTGTATTTCAAGTGTTCTCAAGATTTCAAGTATAATAAGTTTTCCCTGTAAAATAATTAGCATTATATAATACATTCATAACACTTGTCCTCTATTTGATTAGATGATGATCTAAAACTTAAGCATTGTAATTCTTGAAATTAAATGTGGAAGCTAGGAAATTAAATTATGCAAATATTCTTCCACAATTAATAAATTATTAAACTCACTCTAAATCTAATGTTTTGAAGCCTGGAAATTGGTACTTCCATTAATAAGAGCGATTTAAATTCCTATTAAGGTTGAGTTCACTTACAAAAATGAAGTAAAATAAAGATTACTTTATAATTGATATACCCAAGAGACAGCTCAGTAAGTACCAATTCTCTCTAAAACATAGCCTAAGTTGTTCCCACCTTTGTGCTTGCATGCCCAATGTTTAGGGCCTACTTATAAGTGAAACGTGTGGTTTTCAGTTATTTTGTTGTTTCTGTGATAGTTCATTTAGAATGATAGTCTCGTGTCAAAGGGCATGATTTTGTTCTTCTGTATGGCTAGGCACTGCTAACAGGGGAAGGGAGGAAGGGAGGATAAGGGGCACACAATCACCTATTGGGTACCACGTCCACTACCAGGAGAGAGGGCTCCCTGGGAGCCTCACCTGCGTGCAGCTTATGTAGCAAATCCTCACATGAATCCCACAACTCTAAAATAAATTTTTAAAAATACAGTAAAAAAACTAAACAAAACTAAAACATCCATCAGCTTTCTAAACACCTGTGAGCTTGGGAAGGAGATCAATCATATGATAGCACCACCATTGATCCCCTGATGCTTACTTTCTTTTGCAAATTATAGCACATACCACTAAATGAGGGCCCTGTCACAAGTCTTACCTGCCTCTTTCCCAAAGCATGCATATGCTAGTTTCAGTCATATTTAAGCTGAGAAGGAATAAGAGCTATTTGTTTAGATTTTGAACAGTGGAGTATGGATTTAAATCCTGGCACTTTCATTTACTGGCAAGTTGTTAATCTCTCTATGCCTCAGAGTCCTCATCTGTTTATGGTGATAATGATACTACCTACCTCATAGGGTTGTTATGAGGCTTAATGAAATTAATATTTTTAAATACTTAGAATACCATGTTGCTCCATAGCAAACATTTTTGTTAAACATATCATGATTCTGTCCAAAACTTTTCAAAGGGGTTTTTCTTTTTTTTAGAAACAGTGTCTTGTTCTGTCACTCAGGCTGAATTGCAGTGGGGCAGTCACAGCTCACTGCAGCCTCAAACTCCCAGCTGCAAGCAATCGTCCTGCCTCAGCATTCAGAATAGCTGGGACTACAGGCACATGTCATCATGCCCAGTTATTTTTGTATTATTATTATTTTCTGTAGAGATGGGGGTCTCTCTATGTTGCCCAGGCTGGTCTTGAACTCCTGACCTCAAGGGGTTCTCTCACCTCAGCCTTCCAAAGTGCTAGGATTACAGGTTCACATGAGCATAGCATCCGGTCCTTAAAGGTTTCTTACTGATCTCAAGGGCATAGTCTATACTCTTTAATTTGACTTTCATAATGCCAATTTATCTTTCCTACCTCATCTCTGTATATCCGAGACATGTAGAATTAAATTTCCTAAAAACATTCTTACAAGTATTTTTTTCTATAAACTTGGCTACAAAGTCTTTCTTTAGTTTTTTGAAGTCCTACTCATTTTCTAAGTCTCAGTTCAGATATCACTTCCTGCCGAAAGCCATCCCTAGTCCCCCAAACTGTGATACATCCTTACAGAAAACTGTTTTTTTTTTTTTAACCCTTCATGAGTAGACAGTAGGTTATTTAAGAACAGGAACTATTTTTGTGTACTCTTATCATCTATATGCATAGCATATAGAATGAGTCCTATATATATTCAATGAAAAACAAGAAAGAATAATAAATTAATTAATGATACAGTGACTGTATCATGGAAAAGCAGAACATATTTTTTTATTATTACCTCATTAGCTAGCTAGAAGATTGACTGGGAACTAAAATGTCTATTAGAAAAAACAAAGAGATGATTGATGATTTTATTTTAAATAGATACAAGTTTAATAAAAGTTAGCAAAGGGCCAACTTGGTGATCCATTTGGGACATACCCTATCTCCAACTCTCAGCTATTTCAGCTTCTGAAGTAATGCTATTAAGCAAACAGCTTCAGTTCTCTGCTTCCCAGTTCCCTGGTAGGATTGCTCTAATTGACTTTATTGCTGCTGGGTGAGGCCACGTGACGTTTTAGCCAAAAAGTTATAAGTGACATATATCACTTCTGAATCTGGCCATTTAATTGCCTGTTGAGACCTTACAGAGCTATCTCTCTCCCTGTCAAAATGACTGGAAATGGTCACAACGAAAGCTGCTTGGTCAGTTTGTATCCAAGTGTGAGGTGACAAGAAGCAGGACCACTAGCTCACCTATGACAGTTGTGTAGTGGGAGCAACGTGAGAAGCTACTAAGATATTTTAGCCTGTGTGATAACATTTCCAGTGCTGAAAAATATTGTCTCCAGGAAACAATTAACAACTCATAGACCACACACTGAGGAATGGTGACTGTTGCCTGAGATTTCTAAAAACTCTGAGAGCAAGAGGAAAATGCTCCAAGGAAACCCTCTTCCAAATTTGATGACATCTTGATTTTATGTTGCAGCCTCAAGTCTGTAACAATAACATGCTTTGCATGACTGAGTTGTTAGGAAACTATTTTGATTGCTTCTTTGGGAAAATAATTTAATTTTTTTTCCTTTGGGAAAATTTTAATCGCATAATTTGGGATAAAATGTTTCTAGAACATCATAAAATTATAACAGGTTTAAGTGGCATTTTTAAACTGAAGCATTCACTTTCCATCACAAATAAAATAATCGAATAAAATAAATTATCACCCAAAGATTTGTATTGGGTACAAAGAAAAATAATCTGCTTGATTTTACAAGTTGAGGAAGACATTTTGCCAGTTTGGAATTGTTCTATCTCAAATGTAATCATCTTTATTGTTTTTACTTTTAATACAAATGTACTTTTTTTCTGTTTTGGAAGGCAAAAATGAAATGATATAGCAATTAAAATTAATGGCTCTCCAACAAAGGGTTGGATCATACTTTTCTTCATCCTCAATATTCCACCGTTCACAGTTCAAGAACAATGGAATTTATAGGAGTCAGAGTTCCTGAAATAGGACTTCCTTGACCCTATGCTAATGCTTCATAGTGTGTGTGTGTGTGTGTGTGTGTGTGTGTGTGTGTGTGTGTGTGTAGTGTGTGAGTGTGTGGCCTGATAAAGGATTATATTTGTTTTCTCACGGTTATTAAATAAAGTGATTAACAGATATTTTGCTGACACTCTTTGTTAACAAATCTTCTAATGGAAAATGTGACAGAAAGGACAGGAGAAAAATTCCACTTCCATAGAGGTAAAAATGATAAAAGGAACTTATAGTACTGACAATAACTTGTTTTCTCAAGTCATAGGGAAAGAAATTTGATTTTCTAAGGGTGATAATTAGAGCTGGGATCCTCTGACCTCTCACTTCTTGGAAAACAGGTATTATCTACCCTGAGTTTCTGGGTAATTCTACTGCCTGCTGTTTCTCCCAGCAACAGTAACAAGAACAACAATTTAAAACAACATCAATAAACGGCCCTACCATTAAAGAGCTATTTTGCAACATCTTTTGGTAGAAGGAATGCACTGGTGTTGTGAGTGAAATCTATCAACACATGGATTCTTCAGGCATAGCTTTAGTATTAACCACAATAGCCACAAATGTTAGATGTGACTCCATGCTGCAATAGAAGCTGTGTGGTACAAGGTAAATGAATAATATACCCAAGTAGAAAAATATGAAGACAAAGCATTTTTTAATTGGGCAGGTGTTTTCATGACAGCAGAAGAGCTGATTTGCTGTTGTTCACTCAGATCCCTAAATGCAGCTCAGATTCTTGTTATCTATTGGGTATTTCCAATTTTCATATAGTAATTGCAATATCGCATTTTCTGGTTGGGAGTAATGAGCAAAAGAATCCATATTTCAGGCAAAAGAGAGACTGAGAAAGAGAGAGAGAGAGAGAAAAACAACTAGGTTCTTTGTTTTGTTCAATTATCTGAGTAAAGCAGTTTGTAAGACTGTCTAAAATTAAAATATATTATTCCTTCTTTAAAAACTTTCAACATTTAAGAATCTTTAAGATTTGTATGATTTGAATTCAAATGATGTTTCATATTCTAACATAAGGAAGTCATTTGCAATCTCAAAAAGTATCAATATAATTTTAAATAAAATTGGTTTTTGTTATGTTTGTGAAACTCAGCAAATCTTATATTTCCAGCAAAGCATGACATATAATAGCTCTTTTATGTTTCAACTGACTAGTCAAAGGATTGTAGTCCTCTGGCCCAAACACCACTATTCTGTACTCCTGCTCTCCCGGAAGCCTTTAAGAATAGATTACAGAGGATTGGGGATGGGGGCAATTAAAAAAAAAACAGAATTGATTCTGAAGGTCTTTCCAACTGAGCTGAAATGTAGCTTTGGAATCATTCTCAAAATCTTCCATTCAACAATTTGCAAACGGCAGAAATTCACAATACACATTATGATTAATAATTTGTTTTTCTAACTACTCCACTAAAATACAAAATCTCTTTTAGCAGTGATTGTTTATTATTCATCTTTATAATTCAGAGAGTGTTGCTCAAAATATGGTATACACATGTCCATTTAACATATATTATATGATTGATTAAATTCTATGTTTTATAATAATATAAAACTAGAAAATTTGTACATGAGGAGTTAAGAAAATATTTAACTTTATATCCTCGTTTTATTTTGTATAGCTAATTTATAATTATATATACAATATTTAACTGGTTATATAAAATCCTACATTTAGGAAATATGGTACTAAACAAAATTCTTCAAAAACAGCAGCATTGCTGCAACAAGTGCTCACTGAAAATTTTTTCACCTAAAGCCATAGAGTCATCATCCAGTTTCAAGCCATTGGACATTTTCAGAACACCTGAAGTAATGATTCCACTAAATGAGAAGAGGGATAAAGAATTGAGGTGGTAAAATTCCCAATAACACTTAGAAACAGTGAAACAATCATCTTTGACATAAGGCAAATATTGATAATATGACAGCAGAGGAAGACTTCATTCAGCAAAACTGCAAAATAAAAGTGTTTTATTGCTTGCTGATGTAATTCCTTCTTCTGCACCAGCCAATCTACACCTACCATGTTCTGGTAAAACCTCCCTCTCATACAAATACACATTCTATCGCTTACTCAGGCTGTGACACCCATTTCACGTACCTATCCTTCCTATGTGAAGAATTACTCTCAGCTACCTGCCAACCAATAGCCTATTAAAATGTTATCTAGCAATAGCTTAAAATATATTTGAAGTTTTATAGGCTACTCTTGAATATAGGAAAGCCTTGTTATATAAATGAATCATTCCCCAATGGTAAAATTTTAGCCATTAATATCATCATGCCTATGAAATGTCTGAGAGTAGAAAACTAGTCACTTAGAACTTCAATAACCCATTACTCATAACCTTACAGTCAGGAGAGTGAATACATATACTATGTTAGGATCTATACATATTCCAATATTATTCTAAAATAAAAAGTTTATGTAAGCCTAAAAAATTACAAATGTAGAAGTTCTTCAATCACTCTTTCCCATCACATTTTACTCATACACTTTAAAATTATTGTTGTTACAAAATTGTCTTGCCTCTACCACAAATATATGCAGAAGAAGAAAAAGAAGTAATCTTCTACAGATAGTGGGGTATTTAAAGCTGCATTTCTTTGAATTCCAGACTGGATAGAAATGGAGAAACATGTTTTAAAATTGTACAGTATTATTAAAATCTATGAACTCAAATCCTTCTGATTCACTGCCAATCAGAGAGAGGTGTTCTGAACATTTATCCTTCTCCTCAGTAAAATAAGATGAATATTTTCAAATAATAGAGAACTGCTTCCGATACGAAGAAACTATCACACCCACAAAGTTGGCTCATCCTCCAAACATTACTGTTAGGCCGTTTCGGCTCCTGAATTCTAAATTTCAAAGCACATGCTACCACAATCCAAATTGTACTTTTTATGCTCAGGTATGATCTGGAAATATTGAGAAAGGAGAAAATTTTATTCGTTCATAGATTCTGTGAAAGAATGAGTGAATTGACTTGACAAGCTAATTATATCTTGTATTAACATGCTCTTTAAACTTTTAGAGTTCACAAAGCATTTTCATATGATTTTCCCTTTGTCAACCAAGTGTAGAGTAGACATCATCTACGTTTTTAAAATAAGAGAAAAATGTCTGAAAATGACTTGCTTGAGTTACTCCTGACTCTCACTTCAGAATTCCAAATTCTCTTTATTTTATATGTTCACTCAATTCACATTAAAAGAACAACAAAAGCAGAAAATTAAGATAATAGGTGGATTATTGTAAATATTCCTGCCTACAACCAATCACAATAGGAAAAAATTTTCTGATTCCACAACTCCTGATTTAGGATTATCTCAAAATAGTTATTATTCTTTTATTTTGCAACTCTTTTAAATTACCAGTAGTCCTGCCCTGAGACTAGTCTCCAGAATCCTTAATCAATGTCTACTTTCACTTTAAGATGCAGTAAGAAAAAGAATTCAGCTGTCTTAAAAAATGGCCTAAATGGCAGACAACTCAAAATAGCCACTAGAATTATATAACCAACTTAATGTATTTCCTTTTCACACTAAGACACGACTTCTCTAATACAAAATCTAAAGTGCACACATCAGCAAGACAGAAAGAGAAGTCAAAGTAGGTCTTTCTGGGCCACTACCCAGTGCAATTGAAGGGTTCTAATTTTGTTTATTCTGGAGCTTTTAAACACAGTTATAATGTCTCATGAAACTGACTTTCTGTGACAATTGTTGACATATTTTAAATATTATGCTTTACCCAATTACATGTGAATCAACTATTTCTTTTGAAATAATACAAGTGTACTCTTGGTCTTTAAAGTATTCCAAATGAATAAAAATGGTTTTGACATTGAATAAGACCAAAGGGAAAGATGAATTTATTAGAAACTGACAGTAAAAAGCATATATTCTCCCTTTATGATTAAATAAGTATATTTAACATTTCCCTCAGAAACAAATTTAATTTCACCTCACTATTTGCAATAAGATATTCTTGAGTATCACTGTACCACTTTCCAATGTACATCATATCTTATCACACACAATTCTTGTTTGTAGACAGGTTCAAGGTATATAAGACCAACCAAAATAACCTGTTCAATTGAGATAATTACTCTGATAAATAAAGTAACACTTGTTTATTATAAAATACTCTGGCAGTTGAATCAGACTTCAAGTTTAAACCAGAAGATATAACCATGTTTCCAATATTTATGAATCAATGATGTTACCAACCTTCACTCTTATAGTACATAAAATAGCAGTAGCCATAATATATATTGTATCTGCATGCACAATGAAAAAACAACTAAGACATCTATTCAGACACCTTAGAGAAGTGTAAGGTTAAACATATTTTGTCCTAAATTAGCCTGATTCATTTGATGCTTCTATTATTACTTGGTATTTTGAGCAATATTTGAAAGAACAGTAAGCACAAAAAGGGCCAACAATTAAGTTCTCTTTAGATATTTTTACATTTTTAATTACTAGAAATATTTATAATAACTTACATTTAGCATGCTTTCCCTAGAACCTCTCTTCTATCCTCTACCACACACTCATATACAATGTCTCTCCTTTTTGCTAGCATTTTTTTCACCATAAATTTTTCTAACATTGCATTCCAGACATTATTATTTCGTTTATGGATTTATTTACATGTTTTCTTTCCTATGGAATTAAAGTTTCCTTGAGGGCATAACTGAACTCATTTAGCAAGTATTTCTGTGCTCAATTATTTCCCAGATATCATACTAAGAGATGAAGATGCCAGAAAATTTTGGTCTCTGCCTTTCTAATATATAATATATAGTTGTCAAAGCTTAGCTTAAGAGAAATTTAAAAAGTGATGAATGTTCTTGAATGCAAAACCACCAGGGACTATGCCAGATCTGTTACAGATAGAATTAATTGTGTCTGAGAGTTTAGTTAATTCTACCCCAAGGGAGTGATGCTTAAGTTAAAATATATTGGATAAGTTAGGGTTAGTGAAAGGAACAAAGTTCCAGGAAAAATAAACAACACATATAACATTCTTAAAATGGCATAGTTGACAAACCAAAGAGATTCAGTGTAGTTAATAATAATGAGCAACAAAATTCCCAGACTAAAGTAAAAAAGCATTTGGTCAAAATCAGATCTCAAAAGACCTTGAATGTTAGATTTTATCCTAATGGCAATAGCAAGCTATAGGAATATTTTTAGCAGGGGGATGATATGGTAATAATTACTCTCCAAAAATACTGCTTTAGAGTTCTTGGGAAGGCAAATGAAGGTGAATTTTACAATACAGTTATGAATTTATTATAGTCATCCAAAAGAGAGAAAACTGGAGTTGGCTTGGTCTAGGAAGGTGATAAGAGGAACAAGTAAAGAAGTGATAGAATTCGAACCATATTTAAGAAGTAGAATCAGTAGGTCTTGGTTATTGCTCGCTGTTGAGATTGAAAGAGAAAGAGAAGATAAGACCGTCGAGATCTCTGACTTGAACATCAGAAAACAAGGGAGAAGGAGGAGAGTTAAAGAAAAAAAACGAACATACTGAATTTGAGGAGCTCATGTGATATCTTTGTAGGGATGTCACCCAGTCATCTGGACATTGAAGCAAAGGGGTACATAATTTTGAAATTTGAATATGAATCTGATTATTATCAACATATATCCAAGGACATGAATTGGGCAAAGACAGGGCATTAAGAACATTGAATATTTTAATCCTAAAATAGGAGGCTTGAACATTTCAAATTGGATCTTATATTCTGACATTAAACTTAGATTTCCACGTCAAAAGCTTTGGGATTATACAGATCTGCTGCAGGGTACTGACCAAAGAAGATTTATGAAATGAGGTCTCACCTTCAACATATATATATGTACACCCACATACACCTAGTTCATATCTTTTTAATTGTCATACAATTTCATATCCAAATAGGACTCATCACATTGTACTTTAAAACTTTAGATTATCTATTAAAGTATCAAATCCAAAAATACACAATATAATACTGATAACAATTCTCTCAGAATACTAATAATTCTTTAGAGAAGGGACTTAAAACTATTTAATTGAGAAAAAAGTACAGAGAGAAATAATTTTTACTTATATGAATATCCATTGTTCTCTTTTTTTTTTTTTCAAGAAATGAGCCAGTCAAGCAATTAGGTGATTCTGAGAGAATATAAATGAATAATTTCAAAGAAGAAAGTTTGGTATTTTAGAATATAGAACCCTGAAGTAATGTAACCAATAGAGGACACCTAGTGGTCTTTAGCAGAATCAATATTTGCCAGCCGAAAACACCAGGCCATTCACACACATGTAAAAATGTTGATGTCAGTAGAAGTAGTAATCTGAGAAAGATCTCATCATGAATATTATATATATAAATATAACAGACATATATTAATTTAAATATTTCAGATAATTTCCATATACCTCATTCCATCTGAACTTCACAACAGTTGAATTGTTTGTAGGCATAAATAAGTCACTTTATGTGATTTCATCATATTACATAGAAAATAAAGGCACATAAACACCCATATAGACTCAGTTCTAGTATAGGATTTATTCCACACCAACAAAAAAATAAAAACCTCCAATAAATTGATATTTAAGTTGTAAAACTTTACAAAATAGACTTCATGAAAGTCCTTTTTTTTAATTAACTGATACAAACATTTCAAGGTGGCAAGGATACTTGGCAACAAAAAAACACTTTTTAGCTATCTAAAAAAGTATCATGCTTGACACTAACTGTATACTAAAAATACAAGTAAGTGATAAACCCTTCTCCAAACTGGGGTTATTAGCTCTAACTGCAGTGGCCTCCGATCTCCTTTACTCTGTAGCATTCTAAAATGTATATTCCCTACACATTTTTTAGTAAGCCTATCAATAGTACATATTTCAGTCTACATCTCCAAACTCAACCTGGAGATGCAAAACTATTGTGCTAGGCTGCTGGTCTTACGGAATGCATTCTTCTGCCTGGTCCATTTATTCAGCTTGGTAATCCAGACTCTAGCTTCAAAACTCAGTTCAAGTATCTTTGAAGGTCTCTTCTCACGCAAAACCAATTGTGTTATCCACTCTCTTCTTTATTACACAACTTACCACACTACCTGTGAATATTTGCTCACACATCCGCTTTTCTTACAAAACTGGCATCGGCTTTGTATTCTTAATTTGCAGCATCTGCACCTAGAGACTACTCAGTAAATGATTGGGAGTGAAGAGAGAATCTCCCTTATAACCATAATATATGGAACATGGAAGGCTGCCATGATGTAGTGGGTAGGCATGCTTTGATTATCTATTGTGTTTAGAACCCTGCACTAGAATACAGAACATGGAAGACTGCCATGCATGTAGTGGGTAGACATGCTTTGAATATCTATTGGGTTTAGGACCTTGTACTAGAATACAAGAAGATTCAAGGGCAAAAGTTGAAGCTGAATCTTCCCTATAAATGTTTATATCCAACACAAGGAAAATAAAATGCATGTGACAAAGCATTACTAACCAAACCATCATGATGCACAAATGCATGAAAAGTCAGTTGAATTTGTCAATGTAAAGGTATTGACTATTCTTGTAGAGTTCATCAATGTAAAATACTTTCTGGAGATTAATTTGGGTTTAATTTTTAAAGGAATTAAAGAAAAAAGGAAGGCTTTCCAAATCTGTAGTGTAGCACAAGCAAAATTATAGAAGCAGAAAGAATTAATTTCTCACAAGAAGCATTGTAAAATTAAAAAGCAGACAAACAGAAAAGAGTTGTTGGGTGCAAATATGAAGTGACAATGGCGAGACAGGGCAACAGTATGCTGGAGAGCCTTGAAGGCACAGCAAAGAAACACAAATTTGATGTGATAGGCAACGGGGAGCCTCTCAAAGTTCTAGCACAGGACAGGGTTAGGAAAACACTGCTGTTTGCTTATGGCAAGTCTTCGAATTCTGTGTTTTTTAAAAATGAAAGTAATCAGAATATGTATTGCATAATTATAGATAGGCAATTTATAGCAAGAGTTACTTTCTACTCTACACCAATTTGAATGCTAAAATTAACCAAGGACAGAAACTTCAGTCTGCATTAGGTCCCTATGCAATAAATTTCCTTATTAACGTGTTGCTGTTAAATATATAATTTGTATATAAAACTATCTCTAAACCAACATAAAAATTTTATATTGGTTTCTAGAAGAGCATTGCTATGTTCAAAGTCAAAACCATAAGGCTTCTTTTCTGTCTCAAAATGTGTTTAATTAATAGTAATGTGTCCAAAATCTACACAGGAGAGATTGGGGAGACTGGAAATGAAAAATAAAAAATATATTATGGTTATATATTCCAAAACCATAGTTATTCTGAAATCATGCATTTTCTACATTTTTATACTAGCCATGAAGCATTTACACTTTTCTATGACACTGGATCCTACAAACAGATAACTACTACAGAATAATATTTATTTTTTCAATGAATGTTTCCTAAGTTTCTAAAAATTCCAAAGGTCATCTTCTTTTGATAAAATGACTGAGATCAGGAGCCGTAAAGGAACTCTACACCTTTACAAACTGAATAATCTCCTATTTGCTAAACTCTTAATCTACCCTTTATCTCTTCAGTGGCTTGTGATTGTCACATATTCCATTTAATTTCCAGGGATTTCCTTACCGTATGTCTCTTTTAGGGGGATCATACAGACTTGGTTCCCCTTTTGATAGGTTATGAAATAGCAATTTGGTTTGAATCACTGTCTTTACTTGAAATACAACAATAAAAACAACAATGCTGAATTATTTAAGAGAATAATATATATATTACATATATTACATACATATATATACATATTATATATATATACATATATATATTTCCTGAAATCCTGTGAACCAAAATGTATATATATTTTGTTTCTGTATAGTGTCAAAAAGTTCTCTTTTTGCATCCTAAAGCTATTGATCTTATAATTGGCTCATGAAAACAACTTCCCTCCTGAATTCCTAACACCATGTGTTTCATAAATTAGTTGCCCAAATCATCTATTTCTTCCTGTATTAACCACTAATTCAAAACTTCGGTAATGATAGTAACATAAGGACTAAAGTTTAAAGTTTTTTGTATCTCATTCATAATATTTCTCTAATTTATCTGGCTTCAGAACGTCTTGTTGTTTTTCAGTTGAACTAATTCAGTCCAGGAAAAAAGAAAGTATTGTTGAAGATGGAAGCAGTTTCCTATAGAAAGCAGCAGCTTTCCTCAGGAATGATTCATTTAGAACGGTGGCAGCTTCCAGACTTCACACATTACTTCCCCAAATTTGCTGAATTTAGCTTTAGCCAGCTTGGTACTAAAACACTCAGAACCAAAGACATGTGGGTGAACTCACATCTTTCTCTGCGTTCTTATTTCAAAATTTCAAAGAGCTGCTTCTGATTTATTTGTTGTATTTCTAATTGTAAACGCTTCGTGGTGACACTTATGAAAATCAGGTAGAGTTTTGCCAAGTTTCTTTGTTTTTTCAGGTTTCTTTGTGCTTATGGTTAGAATCATGTAAGTGATAAAATGAATTTATATTAAATTATGAATTATAACGGTTTCTTCCCTGTTTAATAGTATTACTAACAGGCGTTAAATACCCATGATATGTGATATTTTATGGGGGTATCATATTATCAAGAAAACATTCTTCACCTAAATGGGCTTATGGTTCATTTATTACCAAGGTCATTTATTTATAAGAATGATCTTGCCAACTCACAGCTCTGGCCTGAATGTGCTTGGTTACCAAATGTCTGTAAGTGCATATTAAATTGCATTTTACAATAATGATGGCAGCAAGCTGATGCCCCCGAATTATATCATGGCTTCTTTAAAACACATCATGTTACACAGATCTAGGTGCCTGTGATTATTGCCAAGAGCCAAAGGACATCGGTGTTAAGGAGTGTCCTTTTCCATGACCACATGGCCTGCCATTTTATCTGATAAGAAGCCATCTGTTCATCCTGCTGCCATTCTCTAGGGTAACTGGGTTAAAACTACAAGACATTAAAAATAGTCACATTGCCTACTGTATTTTTAATTGGCTAGATATTTATATCAGTGAATTTTCTCTTACAGGCTATTTGTTAAAATAGTTTTGTGGCCTTGTTTTAAGAGGTAACTATTCAACCCTGTTAAATCGCATGGACCATACTCTCAGTTAAGAAAAATTCTCTACAACTTCTTAAACAATCTATACAATGGTAGAATACTGACATATTTATAAGTAAAAGGATCATGTCATAATATGAACCTCTATAGTTTTGTGGTTAAGAGCACTGGCTTCCAAGTCAGATTGTCAAGGTTAGAATCCCAGCTCCACTTCTTACTAGTTCTGTGAATCTGGACAAGTTATCCTTCTGTATTTAATTGCCCTCATCTGTGAAATGATGATAAAAATTGTATCTACATCACTGGTTGTTAGAAAAATTCAGTGAGCTAATCCATGTAAAGAATCAAATATATTACTTGACATATAAGAAGTCTCCTCAATAAATATTAGCAGTTATCAGCAAGAATCATCTTGGTGTGGTAATAATCTCAAAATAGTACAAAAAAGCTTTGAGAACTAAACATTTGTTTCATTGTAAATGGAATGTGCTACATGGAGAAAAATTACAAGATGAATCCAATTTCTCAAATGTACTTCATTTGATTTTAAATATATTCCATATCCATATTTTAAGAATGATCTATTTTTATGCCTTTTTATCAGTGTATTATGCAGCGTTTTATTATTGCATGTCATTTCCTGAAATCTTGTGAACCAAAATGTCATCCACAAGCACATACAAAAACACTGCCACAGACTAACAGAAAGCAAACAGAACTTCCATTTCATGATTTATTTTAAAAGCATAATTCATCTTAAAAATGCTAAAAAGCATTTTTGTAGGATATAAAGTAACAATCTATAGCCAGGATACTGCTTTCATTAGTGCTGGTTTAGGCACTCTAGAGGCCTTTTTGGCTCTCATTTTTATGCAGATAATAAAATTCAGGTTATAATTAACACAAAAAAATAGACTTAGTAGGAAAAAAAGTCCAAAAGGTTAATATGCAGACTTTGGAATTAGGGACATAAACTCTTTTGCTTGATGACGGTACATTTAATTCAGATCTTTGGAAACCTCTGTTGGCTAAGCCTCTTCAGGTCGCACCCGCTGCCTGAGAATAGATGCCCTGTTCAGCAAAATATGGGCCTGATTAGCCAGATTCACTTCATTTATTTACTATACTATTTGTACTTTCTCTGTACTAATTTCGCCACTTGGTATACTGTTTTTCAGCATTATGAAATGAACTAATAGAAAGAAACTATAGTAAATAAATGTAGGCAAGGCATAACAATGAGCAGTTATCGTGCTAAAATCAGTCTTTATATAAACAACTTAGAAATAAACAATCTGTGTGATCCCAACACAAATTCACTGATATTTAAATATTAGAGAAAACTTATAACACACTATCTCATAGAGCTAATAATACACTAGATTAACAATCAGATCCTACCCACCTTTCTCAAAGATGGCACTTGATGCATTCATATTAGCTAAAAATAATGCCCCAGGGTAGGGGAGAGGTTGCATTCATTAGGATAAAAGTTGTTGATTAAAGTTGATTTGTTTACAAAAAATCCACATGAAACTATTGTTTTATAATCAAAGTTTTCAGTTGATTCAAATCCAGTATTTGATCATATCTTTTGAGGTTACAAATGTATCACTTATGCAAAGAAAAAAGGAGTCAAAAAAATTTTACTACTTGAATCTTATAAAACTCATAACACATATCACAGTTGTTCATTTTAAAACAGTCATAATTAACAATTGCATGATATAATGACTTTGAAAAAGAAAAAGATTCATCTTACCTCTTCCCACTGATGTATGTATCTAATTAACCTTGAAAGTCGTAATAAACGCAAGAGACTGAGAATTTTTGTAAACCTCACAATGCGAAGTGCCCTGGCTGTCTTGTAAACTTCTGAATCCATTCCTTTTTCTACAATAAGAAAGATATAATCCACTGGGATGGATGAGATGAAGTCAACCACAAACCAGCTTTTTAAATAATTCATCTTGATCACTTTAGGGTCCAGGATGATTTCAGAACTGTCTTCATTGACAGTCCCAGTCCTAAAATTCATGATCAGGTCCAATAGGAAAACTGTATCTGATGCCACATTGAAAATAATCCATGGTGTTGTTGTTTGCTCTGTAAAGAATGTGATTCCAACTGGTATGATGACCAGATTTCCAACCATCATTATAAGCATTATTAAATCCCAATAAAACCTACAACAAATAAAAAAAATCAGATTTTAAGATGTAGAAAATAACCAGCCTATTCCTCCCCCCCATAAAAAATAATTAATGATATATGGTTAGAGATATGAGTAAAGAAACAAAAAAAATAGTTTTGCAAAAAATGTAATTTCTTCAATGGCTATACATATAAACCTAAACCAAGGCATTATGTTATAGAATTCTTAAAATTATTTTATGTAAACAAAGCATTATAAAAATAAAATTCAAAGACACCCATCCTTGATTATTTAGTAAAGAGGAAAAAAGCAACCTGCCTTATAGATAATATGAAATATAGATGGAAACAAGGAAGAAGTGTAAGAAGAGAAGGTCTATAACACTGCCTTTGGGAAGACTCTTCGGAGGTATTTTAAAATATTGCATATGTCTACTTACCAATCATAGATTAGAATAAACAATAATAAGCGGAACACTCTAAAAATATCGGTAGTGCAACTATTTTTCTGGGATTACATGTTAAGTCAGCCATAGAGTCTAGAATAGTCTGGAGATCTTCAGTACTCCAAATATTTATGCCATATATTTTTTTTTCTTAAAGTAAGAAAGCTAACTTTGGTTTGATGCTGAAAAAGATTCAACAGACTGTGCTCCAGCTATGAAACTTGAATTTACCTAAAATTTGTGCTTTTATTACTACTTTATTGAAAACTATTTTAAATAGATTGCCACTACTTTTCTCAAAAAATTCTCTAAAATTTCTAATCTAATTTTAAACATGCTTGAGATTACTAACTACTTTTTGAAACATCCTTATCTCAATTTACATTAAAACTGGGAGAAAACCAGGAACTTCATTCCAGGTTTCTATAGCTTAACTAAATTTATCAGAAATGGCAATAATGTTATTTTCATGAGGGTTCTTTCAAATTCTATTGATACTGCTGTTAGCTAAGTATTTATTTTTGTTACAGCATATAGTTTTAAAAATAAAAAACAAATCAACTAACACAAGTGTATAAACATAAAATAGTCTTTCGAAACATGAGTTATTTTATTCTAGTTATAGGTGGCTTCTTCTGGCAGTTTTGTTGTATAAACAATATAAACTTCCATGATAAAATATTTCTGTTAACCAATATATTTTTGTTTTTCATTAATTATTCTACTTACACTACTTAAGCTACATTTTGGTAAGGAATATATTTGCATAAACCTCTCCAATGTACTATAATCCCTAATTATAAATGACTCCTGGAACAAAAGTACAAGAAAGAACTATAACAGTCCTTTTCTCCCCTTGTCTCCAGGCCCAGGATGATATAAAAGATAAATGTCAGTTTGAAGATTTCATTAGTATTTCAGTCAAAACTTACCTGTAATTTTATTACGAAGTATACAAATACCTATGTCAGTTTACTAGCAATTTAAATGCAACTTTTTTCTCCTCTTAATGGAAACACAAAATGTGCCATTTACTACACTAAGGACAGATGAGAAAGGTAGAGGAGATGCAATACTATAATAGCTATTTCACAAAGAAATGACACCACTGGACTCTAAAATGAAATCGTGTGTACCCTGAGGATTTTTCACTTCTGGACACTCTTATAAAATCCCTTCTGTGAACCTCTCTGCCTTTCCCTTCAAGGATGTTGCTCCCCTGGGTGTCACACATAGCCCTTTCATCTTCTATTCCACACATACCCTTGGGCAATATTATATACTCATCCATGTCTTTAATGATTAATTTGTAACCGGTAACCCCAAAAGCTTTATCTGCAGTCCATTCCTGTCTTTTAAGCCTTCAGATCCTTATAGTCAGTAGCATGTTAAATCTCTCTCCTGGTGTATCTTACACTCATCTCAAACAGCATGTCTAAGCTCAAACTCATAATCTCCCATCTCAAATATACTCTTCACATGTCCCCTGTCTAAGGGAATGGAACAACTCTAAATGTGATTTATAAGTCAGAAACCTCAAAGCCATCCTTGATAACTCCTGGTCCCAAATCTACCCAAACCCATATCCAATTGATCATCAATGCTGTTTAGTGCTAGCCCCTAAATATAGGCTGTATTCATCCATCTGCCCCCTTATGATTCCTGCTGCAGATATCCTCATTCAGAAAGTCTTACCAGCTGTTTTATTTGGAGACAAGTTACTTAAATTCTTTAATACTAAATTTTCTCATCTGTCAAATAAAGATTATTATAGAATCATATGTGCAGGGTTTTACAGATTAAATGAAATGATATATGCAAATCCCAGGGCCTGGCACATAATACTGGTGATCTAGTCAGTATCCACTTACCCTTTCTTACTTACCAAAAGAAATCCACTTTTGTGGGAAGCACCCAGGAAGCTAATTAAAAATGCTTCCACAGACATCCTTGTATTTCTATCACTAAGATAGAAACTTTTTTTTTAGGAAAATTAACATCGTATCCCTCTTAGTCAATAGAAATGAAAAGAATAATGTGCCACTCATTCTTTATTATAGTAATAACGTTTATCACATCATGGCTTTTTATTGGCAGTACTCAATATGGTCTGAAGCCATTAGATATCTCAATATCGTATGAAGCTCCATTAAACCCCATAATTTTTCTTTAAAGTATCATTGACTCTATTTTGCAGGGAAAAAAAAAACAAAACAGATCTTGTTATCTACTTGTATAACATAACACTGTCTTTGGTTAACATGGATTCATTCCTTAGGTAGCCAAAGAAAACATACTTATGACCTATTCTGGAAGTATAATGTATCTTTTTTCTTTAAGCAATAAATGTAGTCCTGACACTGACCTCATAATAATCTCTTACCCAACCGCTCGTGAATTTTTTTTCCTGATTTTTTTTTTTTTTTTTTTTTTTTGAGTTGGAGTCTCACTCCGTCGCCCAGACTGGAGTGCAGTGGCCGCTCCCGGCCACCGCAGCCTCAACCAGCTGGGCTCCGGCGATCCTTCCGCCTCAGCCTTCCGAGTAGCCGGAACTACAGGTGCGCGCTACCACGCCCGGCTAATTTTTTTGATTTATTGTAGAGATGAGGT
>CAUYQG010224707.1:0-19016 GCA_963574415.1 Tarsius wallacei | reverse complement strand
CACTCTGTTGCCCAGACTGGAGTGCAGTGGCCGCTCCTGGCCACCGCAGCCTCGACCTGCCGGGCTCCGGCGATCCTTCCGCCTCAGCCTTCCAAGTAGCCGGAACTACAGGCGTGCGCTACCACGCCCGGCTAATTTTTTGATTTATTGTAGAGATGAGGTCTTGCTTGCCCAGGCGGGTCTGGAACCCGCGGGCTCAGGCAATCCACTCACCTCAGCCTCCCAAAGCGCGGGATTACAGGCTGAGCCACTGAGCCCGGCTGTAAAATTTTAAATATTGATAAGGAGCTGGTGTAAACATTTTAAAAATCTAGCTTTGTCTATGTTAAAATCTGGATCTTAATACTATAACATAAATATATATCCACAAAGACAAGCCAATTTTAAACATCAACATCAGAAAAATAAAAAATAACATACTCCCCTAACAACTTATTTATTTGTTTATTTAGAGTCGAAGTCTCACTCTGTCGCCCATGTTGGAGTGCAGTGGCACACTCGGCCATCACAGCCTCAACCTGCTGGGCTCAGGCAATCTTTTCACCTCAGCCTTCCAAGTAGCTAGAACCACAGGCACATACCACCACACCTGGCTATTTTATTTATTTACTTACTGTAGAAACGAACTGTCACCAAATTGCCTAGGATGGTCTCAGGCAATCTTCTTGCCTCACCTCCCAAAGTGCTGGGATTACAGGCATGAGACAGCACACCCAGCTTGCCTATCAACTTTATAGGGAAGATTCACTACACTTAAATGTAATAAAAAAAATTAGAGTAACTAGCCAATTTGACGGTAGAATAATGCGTGTTGTACTACTGACATTAAATTATCAGCACTAAAAAATATTTGTAGAAAATATGATAGAAGTGCTGGGCATGGTGATTATGCCTATAGTCTCAGCACTTTGGGAGGCCATGGTAGCAGGATTGCCCTAGACCAGGAGTTGGAAAATATAAAAGAATTATTAATTTTGACAAAAAATTTTATGAAAATTGATTAGAGAAAAGCATCCGAAAGGAAAGTAGGCAAAAATATACCAAAAGACAAAACAGGAAATACAAGTAGTTAACTATCAAGCCTATGGGGGAAGAAATGAAACTATAAAGCAATGAGAAATAATTAATATGACAGTATTGATAAATAAGTAGTGAAATAACTCTCACTCGGGTCACTGAAAATATATATAAACATATGTTGTTTAGAAAACAATCTGACAATGAATAGAAAGTATTTAAATAATTCATGCCCTTAGAATCAATAATTCCATTTCTGAAGTTTAACCCTAAAAAAATAGTTCTAAATAGTGAAATCTGAGGTATTGATTTGTGCTTTGTTCACACGGCAATAGGTTAATTTCCATCTCCTATGCCAAGCCCTTGTGGGCCTCTATCCTTAGGTGTTTTGTTTTACTTTAGAATCAGCAATTAGAAGATAATCCCCTGGGTTGGCTTCTGTTTGAGAAAGTCTAAGCCCAAGGAAAGGAGTTCAACTGAACTACACCAGGGAGGGTAGGGATGGAAAAGAACAGAATTTGAGAGGTGGATGCTGGAGGAAAGGAGGGGATTAGAGGATTCGCCCAGACCAAGATCAACACCTCCAACCTCGTTGGGAGCTGAAGGGAGAGGAGAGGATGATGGTGCGACAATAATGGTAAGAACTTTGCTTTGGAAAATTCTGCAAAAGATCCTGTTGCCTAAGATTCTCTGTAACTTGGCCTTCAAAAAAACCTCCCAGACTTACATAAGTGTACATGTCATGACAAGCAGTATAGATGGAAGCCTGAAAAGTCCTTTTCTGATGAAGTTCTAGAATGTGTGAAACTCCACAAGGATGGGGGAAGAGTCAACTGTGCATAGAAATGACCAACTAAATTGGCAAGAACACAACCCAGATTAAATGTGATCTTAGTAAAAGTATATATATAACTTCTATAACAGAAAAAACTGATCAGGAAGTAGTTTTCTTCAAATGTGTTAAGAATTTCCTATATTTTGAAACCATCTTTCATCTGCTCTAGAGTCAATTTAACTAACAGTCTAAATTAAAGGAAGTAGACTTTGGTTATCTTGAGTGGATAGGAAGTGGAAAGAGCACACTAAGGCTTTTTCCCCTGTAGCTTAGTCAATATACTTCCTCAAAGAACTTCCAATGTGCTGCTATTAAAGCCCTTGCACTTGACTTTTACAAATCTCTGAACCACACGGTAAATGCTGTTCTAAAAACAAACTAATGATTTATAGTACTCTGATAATGCCCCAAATCTTATGAGAAGTAGTGAATGAGCTTTCTTGCAAATCTCTGAACAAAGGCTGGAAGTGAAAAAGGTTAACAGTAATTTAGCGTGTAACATATAACCATGATTTCTAAACTTCTGTTCAGAGTGATCAAATGTATCAATGATCAATTTCCTAGATTAGTTCTAACTAAATGTTTACATTTGTGGGCCAAACACTGTAATTAATTTTCTCTTACTGAGAATTAAAAAAAAAAAAAAAAAAAGGCCAGGCGCAGTGGCTCTTGTCTATAAACCCAGCACAACTGGGTGGGAGGCGAAGGCAAGAGGATTGCCTGAGTCCAGGAGTTTGAGACCAGCGCCAAGGCAACTTGGCAAGACCTTGTCTCTACAATAAATCAAAAATTAGCCAGATGTGGTGGTGCACACCTGTAGTTCCAGCTACTTGGAAGGCTGAGGCAGAAGGACTGCCAGAGCCCAGTGGGTAGAGGCTTCGGTGTCCATGAGTGTACCACTGCACTCCAGCCTGGATGACAGAGTGAGACTCCAACTCAAAACAAAAACAAAAATAAAACCATATTCAGGAATTCAGTTGTGTATTCTAACCTCAAGATCATACATAAGTTATAAAACTAATAATGATTTCACAACTGCATGTGCAGCTACAAACGATAAAATGTACAGTCTTATTTTTTTCTAAAATTTCAAACTTTTAAATTAAAAGAACTAAAATATCAAAATTTTAATGTTTTTCTATGAGGCAAGTTGGGCAAACTGTAACAGCATAAAGCACACACACACACCAATCACCCTAATTATGACTACCAGGTACAAGTATTTTACTGTTTTTTAACCTAGAAACTTAAAATTTTAAATGAGAAAATGATTTTGCTATGTGGTATAACAGGCGAACTGTACCACTATACAGTATAATCACAACAGTAACAACAAAAAAATCAACACAGAATCTAGAGGTTACAAATGGTAATAATTATCACTGAATGAAGGGATTGATAGCAGATTATCTTATTTCCTTTTCCCCCTCTAATTTTCTAATAATATAATGATAATGTATTACTTCTTCAAATTAAAAACAATCTTTTTTGTGTCATTTAAGCATAGCTACAAAAACTAAGATGGATAAATGAAGTTTAAAACTTAGATAATTTAGTAAAAATCAAATCAGCACGTAGCCATCAACAATGACTATCAAAGGCCCGTATAAAAAAGGCAAGTAAGCTTCTTTGGGCATTAAAAATTAATATTAAGAGTTTGAAAAGCATTGTCTTGGCATCTCAGATATATTACAACTTTATTAGAATAAAGCAGTTAATTATATTTTCTCTAATATCTTTTCACCCTTATTTATTGTAGAGGTACAACTAGTCAAAGAATTTAACTATTTTGGAAAAACTCAATGCAAATAAATAGCTGAACAACACACAATTTATCTTTCACAAGCAAGAGATACCAAAAACCAACTTAACCCATTTCTCAATATCATTAAGATATGGACACTAAGTAGTTAACATATATACAGAGCCACGATGGCCAGAAATTACTAAAGAATATAAAGCAGCAAGCCCAAACATACTCTAGTAGTTTATCTGAAATAAATCAAAATATTTATCAAATACTTCAAAATATTTACAGTAAACACTACTTCTAATATTCTCTTGGCAACAACTAAAGTATTCTAAGAATAAGACCAAAAGAAATATCACTTCTGTTACATGCTGCTAAAAAACCAAAAAGATAAAAATATAAAGAACAGGAATTCCAATTTTCATTATAATCAGATATTAAAAGCACCATAAACCAAAGACAAGATGTTAAAACCCTAAATTTCTGTGTTCAGCAATAGCATTATGGTTTGCAAAGGATGCTAATGAAAGAAACCACAAAAAGGAAGGTGCTAAGATAATTTTTAAAAGGAAGTAGTAAACTTACTGCAACATCAACCTTAATAGCCATTTTTATTTTAATAGTATCAGTGACGGTCAACAGAAAAATAACAGCTAAAATGCAATGTTAAATTTTCTAGTAGCCACATTAAAATATAAAAGAAAGCTGAGCAGTGGCTCACACTTGCAATCCCAGCACTTTGGGAGGCCAAGGAGGGAGGATCGCCTGAGACCAGGAGTTCAAGACCAGCCTGGCCAACACACTGAGACCTCATCTCTACAAATAAATAAATAAATAAAAAGAAACAGATGAAATAATATATTTACTTAACCAATATGTCTAACATTATCATTTCAACATGCAATCCATTTTTTTAACTAAATATTTTTAAAATTATTTTTTGTACTAAATTTTCAAAATCAGTGTGCATTTTACACGCAGAAATATCAATCTTGATGCTAAGTTTTTACCAGAAATACTTGTTCTGTACTTAGATCTTATAAAATTTACAGTTGGCCAGGTACTATGGTTCAGGTCTGTAATCCCAGAACTTTGGGAGGCCAAGGCAGGAGGATCCCTTGAGCCCAAGAGTTCGAGACCAGCCTAGGCAACATAGTGAGACCTTGTCTCTACAAAAAAAATCAAAAATAAAGATTTACAGTTGATAAAGAAAATTCACACTGCCAGTTGTTCCAAAAATAGTTAAAGACCAAAATCTGTGTTGGTTTTAAATTAATTAAAAATCAAACTTAAAATTCTGTTCCTTATTCAACTTTAACCACATTTCAAGTGCTTAATAACCACATGTGACTAGTGGCTACTAAAATAAACAGCACAAGTCTAAATGCTACACACAGTAAACGAACAGACTAACCAAAGACAACTCCTAGAATAGTTTGGTGTTCACCAGAATGGAAGTTTCTGCTAAAACTGGCACTCTGTGAAAAATATGGCATGATGTACATAATGGAGAAAATAGGTTAAATTTTTTAAAAACTTAAAACAAACACTGAATTTGACACTTAGACATTTGTAGGGAATGATTTTGGATGCGGATAAGGAAAAAATTCTCCTCCATTCTTTCAATTTTCTCCTACAGCTATGATATAAGAAATTTAGGGCAGTTTATATCACCTGTTTTCCTCTGAGGCTAAAATGCTGCATCATATCCCCAAATGAAGCAGCAGAAAGAATGTGAAAGGACAGACAACAAATTAATTTTAGAAGCGTACTGCTGCCTGAGAGGAAGATATTAGAGAAAAAAGATATAGCTACCCTGCTGCAGTAGGGACTTGCAGGAATAGGGTATCACCATCAACCCAGGAGATAAAAGGTTGATTATGCAAATTAGTACATATATTTACAATGATGGAAACTACACTTCTTACTCTTGAAAAAAGATATAAATATGAAAAAGGGGAAAGCGAGACTGAACTCTGCTAAACTGGAGGTATCAGTGTGAACTCATGGCTTTCAATGTAGAAATAAATAGACACACACACACAGAGGCACAAACACACATACATACTTCTAAATATTTTCTAACTGCTATGGTCTGAATGTTTCCCCCAAAATTCACGTGTCAGAAACGTAATCCCCAATGCAACCGTGTTTTGAGAGGTGGGGCTCTGCCCTCATGAATAAATTAATGCTACTATAAAAAGGATTTGCAGGAGTGGGTTCACTCTCTCTTGCCCTTCTGCCTTTCTTCCACGGGAGGAGGCAGCAAGAAAGCCCTCACTAGATGCTAGAGCCTTGATGAACTTCAGTCTCCAGAATTGTGAAGAAATTAATTTCTGTTCTTTATATATTCTGTTATAGCAACACAACTATAACAGACATTAATTATTCACTGAAAAAAGCCTGAAAACAGCCCCAGTAGCCATAAGCATACCTGGCACCCAGATCTTGTTTTCTAATACCATTGTACACTAAAAAGAACCAGGGCTCCATGAGAAATGGTTGGTGCAGAACTGGGATTCTGAAATAATAAATGAACCTGCAACATCTTGTGTAAGAGGAAAGATGTCATCAAAAAATGATGGGAACACGTTAATAACAATGACACAGAAGGTAGCGTCAAGCCATTATGCTTGAAAGTATTTCACAGTAGAGTTTTTTAAAAAGTATTACTATTACCCGGTCACATGAAGAGGATAAAAATTATATTGTGTAACATTTGTAACATTTAGTTAAGTACTGGTTGTTGATAAAGTCAACTTTGCTCATGAAAAGGATAAAAATGAAAATTAAACTAATGAGGTATTCACACAAAGTACACATTTGGTAAAGATTTGTGAAAGCCTCTAATAGTAGTATGTATTGGGTAGTATGGCAGTTTCATGCCTATCCTTGTAAGAGGGATAGAAAATGGTCAAGATACTCACTGTAGGACTCAAACGATGCTTTAGCCACAGGCTATTCCCCAGCAAAACATTACTGTGCCCTCCACTTAAGTCCAAGAAAAATGACAATCAGTGGAGACATCAAGAAACTGGCACAATGCAACACAATGTGTTCACCAAAAGTAAAATCTTAGCTAGCCCCTCTCTGTGTAATAAAGTGCCTGGATAGGCAGAACAAGTATTTAAGGTGAGAGTCTACCATTTTAAAATTGCTGGTGGCTTTTTATGTTTAGGGAGAAAAGAGCAAAGCATGTAGGAGTCATCTTCTTTGTTCTGTGAAAGACCACTTGAGAGATCCTTCTCAATTATATAACTGAAGCAAAAAGTCCCTGAAAAGGTAAGCAGGCTCTATTTCTGACTTGATAAAAGCTGTCTCTACCAATAATAGTAAGCAAGCTAACAGAAGGTGTGTAGAGGTATGCAAAAAAAGGCCAAAAACTCTACTGGTAAGCAACTGAGACTCCAAGGCCTTCCACTTTAAGTTTAATGTTATTGAAAATTCTCTGACAGACTTAAATGTCCCTGAATGAGATCCACTGGCAGAAATATTTTCCCCACCCTGAATATACTTGCACAGTTATGGACACTCACCTTGAAAGAGAGAAGAATTAAAGTTTAACGCAAGATTTCAGGATTAAAGAGGGAGAGGTGATTTGTACGTATACAGTTAAAGCTGAAAACTTCTATCTACCCAGCTACTCTACCACAACAGCAATTTTTAAAGAAATATGCCATATTTGGGGGTGAGATCTTGTGTGCTCAAGTGTAGATTACCCCTGGCCTAAGAGGGTGTTTGACGTCCAGGAATCCAGGTCTATGGGATGATATACTCATTCATCTATGCTGGTGAGTACAGAAGCAAATAATATCAACTGGTGAAGAATCATGCAGGTTATACCTACATTATTCCTAAAATTGAAACCCAAAGTCCCAGAAACATATATAAAACAAGTAATAAACATGGCTTACCTTTAAGAAAGTATCTCAGGTAAAATAAAAAAATCTTTCATACCCCGATGCTAGTCAACAAATAATAAAAAGAATCCCTATCAGATTTAAGATACTTTCATTTACATCAAATGTGATAAGCTAAATAAAACAGCACCAACAAAACAGGTACTAACAATCTCAGAATATCATATTAACACCTTATTTATTCAGACACCACTTAGTAGAAACACAACCAAAAGTCAGAAAGCAAGACCTGAGCAGCACAAATACAACAAGCTTAAGTTAATGAGTTTTACTCATACCTATCCCTCTTTAAACCATTAAAACCAATCCTAATAAAACTGGCAATTTATAAGCCAACAGCAACAAGTAGTAACCACTGATACACCAGAAGGCTGAGGGTGAGAGAAGCTGGGACAAGAACTGTTTGTTTTTTTGTTTGTTTGTTTTTTGTAGTGTAGGAGCACAAAGGCAAGATGCCCAACACTCAAGTGGTCCTAAAGTGTATTATACATATACCCTTAGGTAGTATATATACTCTTAGTCATTTTCTGAAGATATTTAGATTCTTTATTTTAAAAAAGCAAGACAACGATACACTTTAAAAGTATAATAAGATTTTTTAAAAATTAAGGGAAAAGGGTCAATTCATACAGTACTGTATCAAAAACTAAGATACCATAACTTCAATCTCCAAAGTAGAAAAAACTAAGTCATGAAAATGAGCAATCTTTACACACACACAATCATCTAGATACTACTGGCAAAAATTATAATGGCCATTCAATTTGTCTCTATTAGATGGAAATCACACCGCACACTGACTGCTAGAAATAATATTCATTCTCCTTAAATACTTAAGTCTAAACAGAAGTAACACTGTCTGCAAGAACCAATGTAAACAGCATATTAAAAAACCATGACTGAGTGTGGTGGCTCACGCCTGTAATCCCAGAGTTTGAGGCAAGAGGATTGCCTGAGTCCAGGGGTTCGAGAACAGCCTGGGCAACTACAATAAATCAGAAAATTAGCCGGGCGTAGTGGTGTAGCACCTGTGGTTCCAGCTACCTGGAAGGCTGAGGTGGAGGGATCACCTGAGCCCAGCAGGTAGAGGTTGGGCTGCAGTGGCTGTGAGCAGTGTGCCACTGCATTCCAACCTGGGTGACCAAGTGAGACTCCAACTAAAAAAAAAAAAACAACTATGGACACACCAAAACTGCTATCATTCCCCTCCTTATAGAATCTATATATGTACACTGCCTAAAAGGCCTTCCCCCCCACCCCCTTTGGTGATCCTTCTGCCTCAGACCTGCAAGTAGCTGAAACTACAGGCATGTACCACCATGTCTGGTTAAATTTTTTTTTTTTTAATTGTAGATTTGAGGTCTCACCAAGTTGCCCAGGCTGGTCTAGAACCCATAGGCTCAGGCAATCCTCTCACCTTGGCCTCCCAAAGGCTGGGATTATAGCCGTGAGCCACCGCACCTGGTCTAAAAGGCCATTTACGTAAAGATTTGTTTCATGAAAAAGTATAAACTATAATTACAAAATGGAGCAAAAGGACTTAGAATTCTGTGAGTACTCAAATTTCTTTCTTCCTGGTTTAATTAGAAAGTACTTTATAGTGGAAAGAAAAAGGACTCAGACATGCCATGTGATCTTAAATAAGTTATTAAATCTGAGATAACTAGGCAGACACGGGGGAGGCAGGGGGTGGGGGCAGGTTGGATGCTCGGTGGGTTGTGAGAATGTCAGGCTGCTGTGATGTGAGGGACGGGCCTCAGGCGGGGTTCCCACGGGAGGGGGCAGGCCGCCAGGTCCGGCCTAAGGAAAAAAAAAATCTGAGTTAGTCTCTTCAAATATAAAATTTTTAGGCGAGGCACAGTGGCTCACTCTTGTAATCCCAGCACTTTGGGAGGTTGAGGTAGGAGGATCACTTGAGCTCAGGAGTTTGAGAATCACCTATGTAACACAGTGAGACCTCACCTCTCCAAAAAAATTTTTAAAAAAATTAACCAGGCATGGTGGTGCATATGTGTAGTCTCAGCTACTTGGAAGGCTGAGACCTGGGGATCCTTTGTGTGTAGGAGGTCAAAGCTGCAGTGAGCAGGGATCATAACACTACACTTCAGCCTAAGCAACAGTAAAATCCTGTCTCAATCAATGAATCAATAAAATAATCTGCCTTGTATTGTTGTGAGAATTACAAATAATATTGGCACATTGTACCTATCATAAAAAAAAAAGGCTTATTAGAATTTGATCACATCCTTGAGACAATACAGTAACTCAAAACCTTCTTTGTAATGAAATTTTATTTAAAATCTGTTTCAAGTGATGCACAAAAAATGATCATTGCACAGAGATATGCTCCATTTACAAAGTATATATATCACCATACTAATATGCAAATATTAGCATAAATGCCAGAGATTATAGGAGAGAAACAAACTGATTAATAATAATCATATGGGCTGGGCGCGGTGGCTCAAGCCTGTGATCTAGCACTTTGGGAGGCCGAGGTGAGCAGACTGCCTGAGCCCACAGGTTCAGGAACAGCTTGGGCAACTTGACGAGACCTATCTCTACAATAAATTGAAAAATTAGCCAGGTGTGGTAGTGCATGCCTGTAGTTCCAGCTACTTGGAAGGCTGAGGCGGAAGGATTGCCTGAGCCCGGCAGGTCAACACTGGGGTGGCCATGAGTGTGCCACTGCACTTCCAGGTTGGGCGACGGAGTGAGACTCCAACTCAAAAAAAAAAAAAAAAAAAAGAATCATCACATTATTCTGGAACTTAGTAGATAAATGGTATGAAGTACGAAAACTTACTTGGATTGAATTTAACTGGTCACAAAGAATAACCAAAGCAACAACAGAAATTGGCTTAGAACACACTCTTATGATAGATACTAATGTAGACAAAGCAGACAAAATATTACAGCTCAATGCTTCAACTTTTACATACCTTTCCTGACTCATCTATCCATCTCATCTTTGATCATGCCTTCTACTTAACCCAGTCTTCCTTGATCCAGTTCATTCAAACTTGCCAAAAGAAGTGACCTATACTTACTGTCTCTATTTCCTGACCCTCTTTATCGGCTCATTAACACCACTGCAAATGTTCTACTCTTCTGAAACTAAGATCACCAAATATCTGGAGCAGCTTGACATAATGTTAGCCTTTATTAATTCTGCATGTATACATGTGAATTTGTGATAACATCCTTTGTATATCTTTTCCCAAAAGTGGCTGTTTTTTTTCATTATTGATAAAGTACACATTTAAAAGATGTGTAACTTAAGTTGTAAAAGTACCACTCTATGCTACTAAGAGTGTACTTTATTGTATATGAATTATATCTCAATAAAGACTTTTTTATTTAAAGACCAACTCAACTCAAGATCTAGATATAGCACACTCCAGTAGAGCTTTCTGTAATGATAAAAATGTTCTTTATCTGTGCTGTCCAATATGGGAGCCACATATTGCTACTGAGCACCTGAAATGTGGCTAGTATAAATACATTTATTTTATTTTAGTTCATCTAAATTTACATAGTCATATAAGCCTGGTGAGTATTGTATAGGACAGTGAACAGTGTAGAAATCTGGGGCATGACCAGTGGCTTACAAGTACTTATGTACTTCTTTCTACCTTATTTAACCTCCCCTCTCAGTTAAGCAATCTTGAACTTGGTTATTAATGACTTAGTCAAATGCATTAAACAATTTCTTTTTATTCCTTTTTTTTTTTTTTTTTTTTTTTGAGTTGGAGGCTCACTCTGTCATCCAGACCGGAGTGCAGTGGCAGGCTCACGGTCAACCCGGCGTCGACTTGCTGGGCTCCAGCGATCCTTCCGCCTCAGCCTTCCAAGTAATCAGAACTAGCGTGCTGCCACACCCGGCTAACGTTTGATTTATTGTAGGGACGAGGTCTCGCCAAGTTGCCCGGGCTGGTCTTGAACTCGCAGGTTTAGGCAATCCACTCGCCTCGGCCTCCCAAAGTGCTAGGATTACAGGCTGAGCCACCGAGCCTGGCACATTAAACGATTTCAACAGCCCAACTAGTCTCTATAATTCTTTACTACTATTCTTAAATCCATTCTCCACAATCACTATTATGCAAATAGAACTTCTTGGATATGTTCTTTTCTTGAAATTTTATTCCCTCGGTACTACCACTCTCCTAGTTTTCTATTTAGCCTAACCCCTGGGTTCTTTTTCTTTTGCCCACTGATTATTCCTATTTTGCCCTAGGACCATTATTCTTCCCTCTTCTCTAATTTTTCTACCTCTTTATATCCTCTCCCCAGCTGATCTCACTTACTTCCATTATTTCAGCTATGGCTAATAATAGACATTTTAGACATTTAAGAATCATCAGCTTTTACCTCTGCCACAGACCTATAGTCTGAGCTTCAGTAACACATCCAACTGTCTACTGAACGTCTTCCTGAAGTTTTCACAGTACCTCAAACTCAACATGACAAATTGAATACAGACCGTACCTGTTTCCACCTTAAAAAAAAAAAACAAAACTCAAAAAACGGATTCTTATTTCCTCCTTCAGTAGACAACACTATCATTCCCCATCACCTTGTCCACGCTTCATTTTTCCTCCAATCACCAGTTTATTACTAAACCTGACATGCTTTACCTCTGAAATATCTAAATAGTCTACTTCTCTGTTACATCCTTAGTTCAGGGATCCCTAAAACATGCTTATACCCTAACTACAGGACCTTCTCCCCCTTTTTCTGGAGTCAGGATTTCACTGTTGTCCAGGCTAGAGTGCAGTGGTATAATTCCCACTCACCACAGCCTCAACTTCCTGGTCTCAGACAATCCTTCCACCTAAATAGCTGAGACTATATGTGCGGGCCACCACTGTTAAAAACCAGGTCTCGCTATGTTTGCCCAAGCTGGTTTTGAACTCCTGGCCTCAAGTGATCCTCCAGTCTTGACCTCCCAAAATTCTGAGATTATAGGTGTGTGCAACCCCACCCTGCCAGTAGCCCCCCTTTATCTGTGGTGAATGTGCAGAATGCATCAAATGGAAAATTCCAGAAATAAACAATTCATAAGTTTTACACTATGTGCTGTTCTGAGTAGTATGATGAAATCTCGAGTGGGATGTGAATCATTTCTTTGTTCAACCAGCCCATCCTGCCCATTAGTCACTTAGCACCAGGTTATGATTGAAAAATCATAGTATGTGTAGGGTTCGGTACTATCCATGGTTTCAGATGTCTACTGGGAGTCTTGGAAATCTCATAGGAAACAAAACTAAAAGATAAAAATATGAAAAGCAAGAGAAAAAAGATAACCAGCATTATCCCCCAAGGACAAGAGGGGACTACAGGAATCTCTACACTTCCCCTTGTACTCTTTAAATCAGTTTTCCACAATTACTACTGTGTAAATCTAACCAATTAACTTCTCTGCTTACAAGAACAATTCTTGTTGTTCCCACTGCCTAGACATAAGTACAGTCTACCCCTCTGTATCTTGGGCTCTGCATTCATGGATTCAACCAACTGCAGAGCAAAATATATGGGGGGGGGGGGGACGGACAATAAAAAATAATATACGGTAGGTTCAGTGGCTCAGCCTGTCATCCCAGCACTTTGGGAGTCTGCGGGTTCAAGACCAACCCGAGAAACTTGGCAAGACCTCATCTCTACAATAAATCAAAAAATTAGCCGAGTGTGGTAGCATGCGCCTGTAGTTTCGATTACTCGGAAGGCTGAGGCGGAAGGATTGTCGGAGCCCAGCAAGTCGATGCTGGGGGGTGGCCGTGAGTGTACAACTGCACTCTGGCCTAGGCAACAGAGTGAGACTCCAACTAAAAATAAATTTTAAAAAATACAAATTTTAAAACAATACAGTGTAACAACAATTAACATAATATTTACATTGTATTAGGTACAAGTAATCTAGATATGATTTAAAGTATACCAAAGTATGTGCTATAGGTTATATGCAAATACTATACCATTTTATTTAAGGAATTTGAGCATTCATGAATTTTAGTATAAGGGGGTGTCCCGGAACGAATCCCCCGTGGATACTGAGGGATGACTACATGCGTGCTAGAGGAGAGGTGTGGCAAGTTCAAAAAACATTTTAATATAATGATGTCTAGGAAATCTTCAGAGTGTCAAAGAGATAACCAATTCCCAATTTACCTTAATCCACAATGATCTACCATGCCAAGCAGAGATTATCCAAATAGAGATAGATATATCAGGTTTTTTAGCTCAAAACTATTAGCCGTGAAATGATCTTATCCAAAACAATCTGTTAATTTCTATATATTAGTAGAGAATGTGCACATCAATGATGTGACTCACTAGTTTTATCTATTATTTGATTCATACATTAGTTTGTGTTTGATTAACACAATACCATTTACCATGTATATACTGACCAACAAACAGATCACCTGTCTCTGAGAAGTTGAAACTCAGCTGCACAAAAGCCATCTACAGAAATAATAGTACAGTTTTTCTTAACTAACCTGAGTACAGTATAATGATTATTAACAAGCAGATTTCCAAACACTCTTTCTTGAATTATTCTTTTTTTGAGTCGGAGTCTCACTCTGCTGCCCAGGTTGGAGGGCAGTGGCATGCTGCTCATGGCCACTGCAGCCCCGACCTGCTGGGATCAGGTGATCCTTCCGCCTCAGTCTTCCAAGTAGCTGGAACTACAGGTACGCGCCATCACGCCCAGCTAACTTTTTGATTTATTGTAGAGAGGCGGTCTCACCAAGTTGCCTGGGCTGGTCTCGAATCTGTGGGCTCAGGCAATCCTCTCACCTCAGCCTCCCAAAGTGCTGGGATTATAGGCATGAGCCACCACACCCAGCCTTGAATTATTCTTAAACTGTTAGATTTCTTAAGAATTCTTAACTTCTTGGGAAAACTATTTGTTTATAGTGACCAACAGCTTATCTGAGGACTGTTTTCTAAAAATCATTAAGTACATTCACTTACCATAACACATTTAATACAGCAATTTGGCAAGGCCAAGATTCAAGTCACAGCATTTTAAGTTATTTATGAAAGCCCATCTGAAAAATCTAAACTAACATAAAGGTGGAAATATTATATGATCAACTAAGTTAGCCACAAAACCAACAGATACTGATACTTCCTCTCATGTAAAAAGCATTAATAACCAATCATTTGAATTCCACATACAAAATTGAGTCTGCCACCTGTCAAAGGCATAATCCTCTTCCAAGAAAATTCTTAAGCACTTGTGACAATTTCTCTTAAGACTGAAAAATTCCTTTTGTTTTAAGATTTGATAATATTCTTAAACTGACAAAGCAGAGAGCTCCTAACTGCCAGCTTTAAGTTAAAATGTGCAATTTGTAACAAGTGATAACTTATAGTCATCAAAATAAATACGTAAAAGTACTTTTTGCTGTATTTTATATAACACTTTGCATTTTTCAAAGTTCCTTCACATAGTATTTCAGCTGATCTTCAATAATCAGTAAGACATGCTGCTAATAAATCAGTATTACAGATGACATTCCTTACTCAAGGTCTGAAAATTGGGTAACCTAGAACCTAAGTGTTCAGCTGTGGTGCTCTTTTTTATTACGTAGTATTCTAGTACACCATAGTGAACTAGTGGATTAAACAAAATATATATAACAATTTCAACTCAATATGATAAATACTATAAGAATTATATATAAAATCCACCAAAAGAGCCGGGCTCGGTGGCTCAGCCTGTAATCCCGTGCCTTGGGAGGCTGAGGTGAGTGGATTGGCTGAGTCCGTGGGTTCGAGACCCGCCTGGGCAACTTGGCGAGACCTCATCTCTACAATAAATCAAAAATTAGCCAGACGTGGTAGCGTGTGCCTGTAGTTCCAGTTACTTGGAAGACTGAGGTGGAAGGACAGCCAGGGCACAGCAGGTCGAGGCTGCAGTGGCCGGGAGCGGCCACTGCACTCCAGACTGGGTGACAGAGTGAGACTCCAACTCAAAAAAAAAAAAAAATCCACCAAAAGGAACGATATTTTTCAGGTACATGCAGAGGAGATGAGACAAAGATTTTAGCAGATTCTGGAAATAAGAAGTTCAGAAAGGCTGGCATTTGGGAAAGTGACAGGTTCATAAAATTAAAATGTTAGGCAGAGGTCAGGTGAAGCTAAGGGATTAAAAAAATACCAATGGCATCATGTTCAATACTGTGTTCCTCCTGTAAAAATAATAGCAACAGTAAGAGTTTTGCTATATGATTTGTCAAGCCTAAATATAAACAAACCAAACAAAATCTTCACATATTCCCTCAAAGGACAACCTAATGATGATGCTGCATCATGACAGTTAATATTTATGTGCCAGGCCCTATCCCACATGTTTTACATATATTAGTTCATTTAATCATCACAACTCTATAAAACGGGTTGTTTTATACTCATTTACAGATAAGAAATTGTAGCATAGAACATGCCTAAGGTGACACAACCATGTAGCTGAGCCTTGAATCCAAGCAATCTATTTCTTAACTACCATGTTATTCTGCAGAAAAGTGGCCTCTTCAAACGTAAATTGAGGTCATGCTCAATTCCTGAAGACCAGATTAGTCTTACGTTAACAAACAAACTGAAATAAAACACAAGTTACTAAAAATATATCAGTATCATTTAAAGAGCTGGTATAGCAAAAATCTACTAATTCTAATTATTATAAATTATTTCATGTTATACCAATATTTGCAGAAATTATAATTTGAGTATAACTACTCTTGTTGCTTGTACAGCTTTATCTACAAAATTTAAAAGCTACCAAAAAACCCAAATAACAGGTTTATGATTTCTGAAAATGAGAGTCCAGCTTTAGTTGAATGTTTCACAGGAATAAACTAGGATGAATTCTAAATGATCAGGATCTCCCGGGCACTGTGGCTCATGCCTGTAATCCCAACACTTTGGGAGGTGGAGGCCAGAGGACTCCCTGTGCCCAGGGGCTCGAGACCAGTCTGGGTAAGCTGGCACAATAAATTAAAACATTAGCCGAGTGTGGTGGCACATGCCTGCAGTTCCAGGTACTTGGAAGGCTGAGGTGGAAGGATTGCCTGAACCCAGTAGTAGGTGAAGGCTGCGGTGGCCATGAGGGTGTCTGGACAATATAGCAAGACTCTTGCTACAAAATAAAAATAAAAAATTGCCAGGCATGGTGGCTTATGCCTGCAATCCCAGCACTTTGGGATGTGGAGGTGAGACAACTGCCTGAGCCTGCAGGGTTGAGACCAGCCTCCACCTGCTGGGCTCTGGTGATCCTTCTCTCTCAACCTTCCAAGCAGCTGGAACTATAGGTGCGCGCCACTACACCAAGCTAATTTCTTGATTTTTTTTCATTGTAGAGACAAGGGTCTCGTCAAAGTGCCCAGGCTGGACTCAACCCTGTACAGGCTCAGGCAATCCTCTCGCCTCCACCTCCCAAAGTGCTGGGATTGCAGGCATAAGCCACCATGCCTGTCAATTTTTTTTTTATTTTGTAGCAAGAGCTCGCTATGTTGTCCAGGCTAGTCTGGAAATCCAGACCTAAGGCCCCCCCCCAAAGTGCTGGAATTACAGACATGAGCTACCAAACCCTAAATCTAAGTATTTTAAATCAAATCTTACCTAACCAAAATCATCCTTTCTCTAATTTTATCCTGTTTAAAAAGGTCAAAAGATTACTTCAAACAACCAATCATTTCTTTAATGTGCAAGCCGCTACCCTTTCCTAAAGGTAAGGATGTGATCTGAATTTTGCCCATACTTCTAATCAGTGCGTTTAAGGATTTAAAAGAAAACTCCAAATACTATTACTGAAATCTAGTTCCTAGGACAGAAAGTTACTGCAGATTCTCATCCTAAAAAAATAAGGAATGTGGCACAATTTTGAAAAAAATTATCAACATACAAATGGAGAGATGTGGTTCAATTTGTTATTTTAATATTATTTTAGTTTTATAATAACTATACCAAAGAAATGTTATGGCTTCTTAATCAGAGAACCACATCCCATTTCTGCGGTATTGCTAAACTTTTCACAAAACATTAATATCATATATTCATGAAACACAGAACTTTAATCTACTAAAAGCCAAAAAAAGGTAAGCACTATATTGGAGCACAAATAAAAATTATGATTTGACCCCCCCCCCTTCAGGTAGATCTGGAAACAAGCTTATCAATATAAACTGCATCAAGTGAAACTCTTTAGAGGCAACTTTGGGAAAAATGCTTAAAGTAAACAAGTCATTCCTAAATCTGTGTATAAATGTTTTCTTAAAGCAAATTATGCTGTCTGTCTTGAAAAACAAGATCCCTCCCAGAATCTGCAATGTGAACTCTACAGGAAGAATCCAGCAATCACACTTTCTAACCAAGGCAACTGGTTAACAAAATTAAGGCACACCATTTGCCAGGTAAAGAAAACTGCATCTTACTTAAAACATCTCAGTTATTACTTAAGATCCTGTGGTACCAAAGGATTACCTAGGTATTATTTACCAAGAATTGATGTTTGTTTTACTAGATAGCTATGCTTACCGTGACTCTAATGATTTGTATACCACATCCCCCATCCCCCAATCCCTCAAGAGCCTATTTATATCTCTATTTCAAGTGATAAAATCAATACCCAAAACAAAAGCCTGAAATGTTCCATGGTTAAGGACTGGGTTTCTCCAGAAATACCTGAGTCACTTCCACACCAAAACAGCACTGCTTCATTTGTAATTACTATCTATTGGACATCTTTAACATCTCTCAAATTATTGAAGACTAGCCAGTTTAACTTTTGTTCTTCATCCACCTAAGCAAGTTATTTACCTGCTGTATGCTTTTAGGTTCCTTATTTATCAACTAAGTAGGCAGGCAGGATTAACCTAAGATTTATTTCAGTTTTAATACATTAAGATTTTTTAGTTAACAACTGAACACAGTATTTCGGCTGTCTTGCCCTACAGAAAAACATATCATAGAAGTATACATTTAGTGAAAAAGTAATCATTGACTTGTCCTTCAATTTGGAACCAAAATCAAAAGTTCAAACACTGAGCTACTGAATACTTTATTAGGCAAGCGTCTTGGCCAAAAAGAAAACAAAAATACTGCCCAACTACTGCTATAAAGAATCCCTGGGCTAGGATAATCATTTTTAAAACCAAAATTAAAAATTGTAGAAGCAAAGACAAATGACACGGGAGTTTCTAGTCTAGGATTCACTTGGTTCTGCAGCCAAATCCTGAACTGACTTAAAAATAATATGTGACATAAGATTTTCCTTAGTTTGGTCATGCCTAGATAGAGAACTAAAAATCCAAAAATTCATGAGTTCCAAGAAAAACTGAGAAACTTAGTCAAAGTTCTCATCATGACATCAGACAAGCTGAGTTTTCTCCACTATATTACTAGTTCCAAGATGATAAGCTATCAGAATATTCCAGGTAAAATTCTGAGAAGTCTTAAAAGTAAATAATTAAAAACAAAATTAACC
>CAUYQG010224703.1:0-10577 GCA_963574415.1 Tarsius wallacei | reverse complement strand
TTGTGGAGGATTGTCAGTTATTGGTGCACACTTTACAAAAGAAGGTTAATCATTAGAGAACCAGTCACAAAGGAAGACTTGTCACTGGTGAACCAATAACAGAGGAGGACAGTCACTTTCACATCCAGCATAGAACAGGGCTAGTCACTGTGCAAACATTATGGCATAGGCCTGTTAGTGGGATACACACTACAGATGAAGTTGAATCACAGCGGCACCAAAAACAGAAGGCCATTCACTAGGGAACCTATCACAGAGGTGGTCCAGTCATGAGGAAACCCCTTTCAAAAGAAGGCTAGTAACTGTGATACCCATCAGAGAAGATAGATAGACACTAGTGCATCCATCACAAAGGATGACCAGTATCAGTGGCACCCATCACAAATGAAGTAGAGTCACTGAACCTCCCATCACAGGTTGGAGCCAGAAACTGGGGCAAGCATTATGGAGGAGGTCCAGTCACTTGGACTCTCTTTGCAGAAGAAGTCCAGTAACTGTGGCATCTGTTGTTCAGGAGGGCTAGTCAATAGGGTACACATCACTGAAGACAGCTTATCACTGCAGCACCAACCAACAAAGAGATTCAGTCACAGGACCACCCACACAGAGGACAGCTGATTATTGGGGCACCCATCAGAGAAGAGTCTACTCATTGGGACACATGCAACAATCGAGAGACAGTTCATGGAGCACCCATTACAATTGGGAACCAATCACTGGAGCACCAATTACAGAAGATAACAAGTCAACAGTGCTCTGATAATAGAAGATTAGTTAATGACACTCGAACAAAGTGGAAGGTCAATCAATAAGGAATTAATCACAAAGGAGGGTGAGTCATTAGCGAAATCATCAGAGAAAATGTCTGCACTGGGATACCTACCAGCGAGGAGAGGTTATCATTGGGGCACCCAAAACAGGGAAGGACCAGTCAATGGAGAACCATAAGATTTGGAGCAATCACAGAGGTATTTATCACAGAAAAGTTCAACTCACTGGGGCACTGATTATGAAAGAGGACCGGTCACTGGGATAACCATCACAGAGGAGGGCTATTCAGTGGAGCTGTTATCATTGGAGAGTGGCAGTCACTGATAATTGCATCACAATTGACATAATGTCACTGGGGCAACAATTATGAGGAGACCCAGTTACTAGGATTCCCTTCAAAGAGGAGGGCTATTCACTATGGCACACATAATGGAGAAGGGCTAGTCACTGGAGAACACATTATGTAGGAGATTAGTATCTGGGACAATGATCATAGAGGAAAGCTAACCCTGGGGCTTTCATCACAGAGGAGAGTTTGTCAAAAAGGCACTATTCTCAAAGAAGGGTTAATATCTAGGACTCTGAACACAGAAGAGGGTTTGTCACTGGTAACACATCACAGAGGAGGGCTATTTACTTGGGCACTAATCATGAAAGACAGTCAGTCACTGGGGAACCCAAAACAGAGGAAGTATATTTACTGGGGCTACTATCAAAAAGGAGGGCCAGTTACTCAGGCAGCCTTCACTGAGGAGGGACAATCACTGGAGCAAACTTCACAGAAGAGGGCAAGTAACTGGGGACATGCATCACAAAGGCGGATCAGTCATTGGAACACCACTCACAGATGAAGGCTATTCACTGGGACATCCAACGCAGAGGAGGGCTTGTCACTATGTCACCCAGAAGAGAGGGCTAGTCACTGGAGCAATAGTTATGGTGGAGGGCCAGTCATTGGGATAATATTCACCCTAGTGTCACTGGGCTTAACATTATGGTGGAGGGTCTGTCAATGAGGCACCAATCACAGAGGAGCCCCAGTCAAAGAGACACGCATAATGGAAGTGAGCCAGTCACTTGGAAAGCCTTTAAAAAGGAGGATTCCCCAATCAGACATCTATCACAAAGGAGGACCTGTCACTGATGCACCCATCAAAGAAGAAGAAAAGTCACTAGAGTACCTATTATGCAGTAGGCTTATCACTGTGGCGACCATCACTGTGATGGGCCAGTCATTGTGATACTCATCACAAAGGAGACCTAAACACTGGGTAACTCATAAAAGAGGAGGGCCAGTCACTGTGTCACCCATTTTTGAAGAGAGCTATCCATACTCACAACCTCACAGAGAAGATCTAGTCACTGGAGCAACTGTTGTGGTGGAGGGTCAGTCACTGGGACACCCATCACAGAGGAGTGATGTTCACGAGGGCACCCATCACAGAGGAAACACTGTCATGGAGGCACATATCTTAGAAAAGGACCAGTCACAGAGACAGCAGTGACAGAGGAAAACCAGTCACTGGATTACCTATTAGAGGAAGGTACAATCACTGAAGCACCCATCACAGAGGACTAGACATCTGGGCACACATCACAGAAGCAATCCAATCACTGAGACACCCATCATAGAGAAGGTAAAGTCATTGAGGCACTTATCATAGATAAGGTCTAATCACTGGAGAACCTATCACAGAGGAATCCTGGTCAACAGGGCACCAATCATTGTGGAGGGCCAGTCACTGGGGCACCTATCACAGAGGAGGAAAGTCACCAGGGTACCCATCAGAGGTAAACGCACTCACTTGGGCACCAATTAGGAGAGCAAGTCACTGGAGGAATAATCAAAGGGAGGGTTAGTCAATGAGGCACCTAACAAAGAGGAGGTACAGTCACTGAGGCAGCTTCACAGAGAAGGGTCAGTCTCTCAGACCACCATAAAATAATAGTCAGTCACTGACATGAGCATCAAAGAGGAAAGCCAGTCACAGAGCATTCAACTTAGAGGAGTTGCAGTCACGTGGGCACCACTAATAGAGGTGGGCGAGTCACTGGAGCACACATCACATAGGAAGGCCAGTCATGAGAGTCTCCCATACAGAGGAGGCCTATTCACTGAGGTACCCATTATAGAAGAGGACCACATCCCATGACAGGAAGTTCTACTCACTGTGGCACCCGATTTATAGAAGTACAAGTCACTGGGAAAAAATCATGCAGGAGGCCCATTCAATTCAGCACCTATTTAGAGAAGGCCCAATCACTGGGACACAATTCACAGAGGGCAGTCACTTTGGCATCCACTGTAATTGAGTCCCAGAAACTGAGGCACCCATCACTAAGTAGCACTGTTCACTGGGGCAACGACTTTCAAGGAGGCTCATTTACTGGGATGCCCATCACAGAAGAGGGCTAGTCACTGGGGCACCCATCATATAAGATGGCCATTCATCATGGTACTATCAGAGAGGAGGACCAGTCACTATGGCATAAAAATGGAAGAGGTCCCCAGTCACTGAATCACTTATCATAGAGGAAGACTTGTGACTAAGGCTCCCATGATATATGAATGCAAGTCATTGTGGAACCAATCACAAAGAAGACAGAGTCACTCCAGCTCACATTATGGAGCAGGTTCATGAACTGTGACACCCACCAAAAATGAGGGTCAGTAACTAGGGCACCCATTACAGAGGAGGCTAGGTAAGTGGGACACCATTACAGAGAAGGGCTAGTCACTGCCACACTCATTATGTAGGAGACCCATCACAGTTTTAACAATCTCAGGAAAATTATTCACTATGGCACCCATCATAAAGGAGGATAAGTAATTCGGTTATTATTCACTGAGGTGGACCAGTTAGTGGGGCATCCATCACCAAGATATGTCAATCACTTGAGCACTCATTACATAGAATCCCCAGTCACTGGAGTATCTAACACAGATAAGAGTCAGACACTGGGATACATATCACAGAAAAGAGCCAGTCACCGGGGAAACCATTATAGAGGATGGCTAGCCACTGGAACACCAATTATGGAGGAAGCCCAGTTACTGAAAACACCCATCACAGTGTCTGGGCTCCCAATTTGGAGAAAGACTAGTCACTGGGGTACCAATCACAAAGGAGGACCAGTCAGTTGAGCACTTATTATGGAGGAGTCCCAGGAACTGGGACACCCATAGAAAGGAGGGCAATTCAGGGGCACCCATAACAAAGGATGACCAATAATTGAGGCAGAAATCACAGGGTAGGCCTAGTCACTGCAGCAGTCACTATGGTGGAGGCACATTCACTTACACCCATCAAAGAGGAGGGCTTTTTAAGGATCACTCATCATATATGAAGGCAGTCACTGGGGCATAAATCACAAAGCATGCCCAGTCACTAGGGCACATATTATGGAAGAGACCTCATCACTGTAACACCCAGCACAAAGAAAGACCAGTCAATAAGGTATCCATTACAGAGAATGTTCAGTAAGTGAGACACCCATCAGCAAGGAAGGCTATACATTGTGGCAACAATTATGGAGGAGGATCTGTTACTGAGCACCAGTTACAAAGGAGGAACAATCACTGGGGCATTCATAAAAGAATAGGGCCAGACACTGGGGCATCTATATGGAGGAGGCCCAGTCACTGAGACAGTGATCACAGAGAAAGGAAAGGCACCAGGGCAGCCATAACAGAGGAGGACACATCACTGTGACAAACAATTTGGAGGACGATCAGGCACTGGCACACCCATTCCCCAGGCAGCTAGTCAATGGCACAATCATTATGAAGAAATCCAAGTCACTGGGGTGGGGGGCACTGGGACACCCATTTACAAAGGAGGGTTTTTAACTGGGGTACCCAATATGAATGAAGTCCATTTACTGGGACACATCATAAAGGAGAGCTAGTCACTAGAGCATCAATTATGCATTATGAATGAGGACTAGTCAAGGGGTCAAAAATTACCTTGGAGTCACAGTCACTGGTTCACCAATAATGGAGGAGTTAAGTCACTGGGTCATACACTATATATGACCCAGTGACTAGAATACTCATATATATATGTGTGTGTGTGTGTGTGTGTGTGTGTGTGTAAACTGGGGTTGTGATAACTGTGAAGGTCTAGTCACTGATTCACCATAACAGAGGAGTATTATTCACTGGGGCATTTATCAGAGAGAAGAGGCAATCATAAGGAAAGCTATCACAGAAGAGGACCAGTCACTGGGGCACCAATCACAGACAAGGACCAGTCACCAGGGCAGCCATCACAAAGGTGGAGTCAGTCCAAGGGCACACATAATTGAGAATGGCAAGTCACTGAAGCACCAGTCACAGAGGTGAGACAGTTACAGGGATTCCTCTTACAGATGAGAGTTTTTCATGGAGACATAACACAGGAGGATCAGTCACTGGGGCAGCCATTATGTAGGATGGCCAGTCACTGGGACAACCAGCATAGAGGAGGGCCAGTAATTTTGTCAATAATCACTAAGGAGGGCCAGTCATTAGGACACCCATCATAAACAAAGGCTTGCTACTCGGGCATCCATTATGGAGAAGGCCTGGTTAGTGAAACACTCATCACAGAAGAGGCTAGCCACAAGGAAACCCATTATGGAGCAGGGCCAGTCATTGTGGCAAAAATTACTGACGATGAACACTCACTGGTGTTCCCAAAAGGAGAAGGGAAAGTCAGTGAGGTAGTCATTATGTAGAAGAACTAGTCACTGAATTATCAATCAGAGAGGAAATTTGGGCACTGATGAACAAATCACAGGGAAGGACTAGGCAATGTGGCATTTTTAATAGTGTCTGACTAGGCACTGGGGTCCACATCCCAAGGTCATTTGGGCATCAAACATGAGAAAGGGGAGTCACTGGGGTACCCATCACAGAAAGAGGACATTCACAAAGGCACCCATAAAAGAGAAGAGCTAGCCACTGGAAAAACAAACACAGAGAAGGACTAGTCACTGTGACACCCATAATAGAGCAGGCCCAGTCACTGAAGTGACCATTAAGGTGGAGAACCAGCCACTGGGCACCAATCACAGAAGAGGTCCAGTCACAGGGGTGCAGGTAATGGAGCAGTCATTCACTGGGGCAGCCATCATAGTGGAGGACCAGGACTGAAACACCTCTTACAGAGGAGACAAGTCACTCTGTTACCCATCACAGATGAGGGTCAGACAATGCTTCACTGATTACAAAAAGAGCCAGTCACTGGAGTGCTGATCACAGAGGAAGTCCACTCAATGTGGCTCCAAACAATAGCAGGGACAATCACTCAAAGAGAAGGGGCCATCACTGAAGCACCCAAAGTAGAGAATGGCTAGTCACTGTTGCACCCATCAAATAAGCGAGTCAGTCATGGGGGGCACCTTCACAGAGGAGGGCTAGTAACTACAGCACCAATTATACAGGAAGTTCAGTAACTGGGCATCTACCAAAGAAGAGAGCCAGTCACTGTGACACCCATCAGGAATGAGTTAGTCACTGGGACACCCAATACAGAGGGGGGCTATTCATTATGGTACTCAATTTAAAGGAGGACCAGCCACTGGTGCATCCAACAAAAGTAAGTCTCAATCAACGTTGTACCAAATATGGGGAAAGCCCAATCACAGGGACAGACGGATTGGGACTTCTTCAGAGGGGAATCCATCACTGTGTCACCCATTATGAAAGAGTTTCAGAAACTGAGGCACCCATCACAAAGAAGCACTAGTCACTGGGGCACCCATTTTGGAGGAGGTCTAGTTACTAGGATATCCATCACAGAAGAAGATAGTCACTGAAGCACCTATCAAAAAAAATGGCCAGTCATTGGGGCACAATTCACAGAGAAGGTATAGTCACTGGGGGACTATAATGAAGAAGATTCAGCCACTTGGGCACCAATCACAAAACAGGGCCTGTCACTGGTGCACCCATCATTGAGAAGGACCAATCACTGTGTCAACCATCACAAAAGGGGACCAGTCACTGGGCATCCATTATGGAGGAGGCCCACTAATTTGAGACAAGCATCACAGAAGAGAGCCTGTCCCTAGGACACCCGCCACAGAGCACAGAAAGTGGACTTGTCAAAGGGGGCCCCTCATAGAAGAGGGCTAATCACTGAGACAGCCACACAGAGGAGGGCTTCTCATTCATGCATAAAGAACAGAGGAGGTCTAGTCACCAGATTCCCAAAAGAAAGAAGAGCTAGTAACTGGTCTCCAATTATTGAAGTGACATTAACTGGTACACTCATCACAGAGAAGAGCAGCCACAGGAGTGCAAATTATAGAGAAGACACAGTCTTTGGGGAATCTATCACAGAGGAGCTCCATTCCCTGGGACACTCATCACAGAAGATAGCTAGTTCTGAGACACTGGAACAGAGGAGGGCTAGTCACTAGGGCATTCATTATGGATGAGGGATTGCCATTGGAATACCCATTACAGAGAAGGCACATTCACTGAGGAATCCATCACAGAGAAGAGACAGTCACTGTGACACCAATTAGGAGGAGACCATGTCACTGGAACCCGCATCATAGAGAGAGAGAGTGGGCACATACCACTAGATGACACAGTCACTCAGATATCTATCACAGAGGATGCCCAGGAACTGTGGCACCCTTCAGAAGCAGGGCCAATCACTCGGGCACTGAAAAAAGAGGACAAGTCACTGGGACACCCATCACAAGGTGGCCCTGTCACTTGGTCACCAATCACAGAGGAGGTCAAATCATTGGTGTACAGATAACAGAGAAAGCCTAGTCACTGGGTCACAAATAATAATGGAGAGCCAGTTTATGGAACACCTATTGCAGAGGAGGGAATCACTGGGATACCTATCACTGATGAGAGCCAGTCACTGGGGCACCATTTACAGAGAAGGACCAGTAAATGAGACATCAAACACAGAGAGACAGTCACTGATGTGCCCATCATAGAGGAGGGCCAATCATAATGGCACTCATCACAGAGGAGGGCAAGTCACTGGAAGACCAATCACAGGAGAGGGTTTGTCACTTTAACACCCATCACAAAGGAAAGTCAGACACTGGGGCATCAGTTATCAAAAAGGGTCAGTCATTGGAAATTCCATTACAGAGGAGGGCCAGCCATTGAGGCACCCATCACAGAGGAGGCAAAATCATTCTGACACCTTTTCAAGAGAAGGGTTGATCACAGAGGCAGCCATTAGAAAGAAGGCCAGTCATCAGGATACCCATTAGGAGGACGACCAGTCACTGGATCATGCATGACAGAGGAGATCTTATCTCAGGAGTCCCAATCACAGAGGAAGCCTGGTTACTGGGGCAGTCATCATAGAGAAGGGCCAGTCTCTGTGGTACTCATCAGAGAATAGTTCAGTCACTGGGATTCCTATCAGAGAGGAGGGCCAATCAATTAGGGCCAAAATGCAGAGGAGGGATAACTCCTAAGGCATCCATAACAGAAGAGGATCTGTCACTGGGGACCCAACACAGAGTAGGGGAAGTCACTGAAGCATCCACAATAATGACTGATCAGTTACTCAGACACCCATGACAGGTGGGCCAATCTTGAGTGCATCCCAAACAGAGGAAACATAGTCACTGGGACACCCATTACAGAGGAGGCCGAAGAGGAGGACATCTATCACAGAGAAGAAATAGTAAATGGGGTAATCATCCCAGAGATGGTCTAGTCACTGTGGCACCCAAAGTGAAGGAGGATCAGTCATTTGTGCACCAATTATAAGAAAGGCACAGTCATAGGAACACCCCTCATAGAGAAGACAAAGCCACGGGGGAACATCATTAAGGAGGACTAATCACTGGCATACCAATGACAGAGGAAACCTTGTTACTGGGACCCAGCTCATAATGGAAGGTCATTCTCAAGTGTACCAATCACAAAGAAGGCCACTCATTAGGATACCCATCACAGATTATGACCCATCACTGAGGCACTGATTACATATGACAGCAAGTCACTGGAGCACCAAACACAGAGAATGGACAGACACTGATGAACCAGACATAGATCAGGACAATCACTGAAACATCCATCACATAGAAAGGTGAGTCATTGAGACAGCCATCACACAGGAGGATCAGTCACTGGGCCCCCATCATAGAGGAAGGCTATTCACTGTGGCACCCAATTTGGAAGAGGTCCAGTAACTGCAACATCCATTATGGAGCAAAACCAGGAGATGACGGCACCTTCAAAGGAGGGCTAATCACTGGGGTAAACATTTTGGAGAAGGCCCCATTACCAGTACATTCATCACAGAAAAGGGCTAGTCCATGGGGAATTCATTTCAGAGGATGACCCTTCATTGGGGTAAGAATCACAAAGGAGAACTAGTGACTAAGGCATCTACTACAAAAAAGTCTTAGTAACTGAGGAACAAATCACCGAGGAGGTACAGTCATTGGGGCACCCATAATGGAGGAGGGACAGTCATTCAGGCACCCATTTGGGAGTAGCCCTGGTAACTAGGACAGTAGTAACAGAGGAAACCTAACCACTGGGGCACATATCATAGAGAAGGTTCAGTCCCTGGAGTAATTTTCACAAAGGAGGGCCATTCCTTGGGCAAACCTCAGGAGCAGGACCAGTCACAGAGACACCAAACACAGAGTAGTGTTGTTCCTGGGAAACCAAGCCAGAGGAGGGCAAGTAACTGAGACAGGCATCATAGAAGAAGGCTAGCACCTGGGGTATGCATCACAGTGGAGAAGCAATCACTGGATTACAAAGAAGTCCCAGTCATTAAGGTATCCTTCATAGACACTGGCTAGTCAATGTGGCACCCCTCACAAAAATGAACTAGTCAGTAATACAACCAACACAGAGAAGGTCTAGTTACTGTGGCACTCATTTTGGAGGAGGGCTAGTCGTTAGGACAATTTTCACAGAGAAAGACTACTCACTAGGGCAACAAATCTGATGCACGTCTAGTCACAGGGGCACCAATCACAGATAAGTTTCAGTCTTGGTGGCAACCATAATGGAGGAATGCCCATCACTGGAGTATCTACTGGAAGATGCCAAGTCACTGGGACAAGTTCAAAAAGAATGCCTGTCACCTTCATAGAGGAGGATACTGGGGTACTCATTATTGATCAGGGCCAGTCATTGGATCAACCTTCACGAAAGAAAGCTACTCAATGGGAAACCATTACGGGGAAAGATCAGTTACTGAGGTACTGATCACAGAGGAGACCCAGTCACTGGGGCAACCATAATGGAGAAAAACTAGTCACTGGTGTACTTTTCACAGAGAAAGGTCAGTAACTGGGCATCCATTGGAGGGAGCATGGTACCTGGGGAACCCATCAGAGGTAGGCTAGTTACTGGTCACCCATTATGGAGGAAGACAAGTCACTGAACTCCCATCCACAGAGCAGGACCAGACCATGAGGCATTCATTATTGATAAGGGTCAGTCGCTAGGATACCCATCCCAGAATAAGGCTCATCCCTGGAGCATCAATCACAGAAAAAGCCAGTTACTGGGTTCCCCATCATTACAGAAAACATCAATTTACTGGGGCACTTATTATAGAGGAGTTCAGTCACAGTGACACCTATAACAATAGAGAACTGTTTACTGTCCCATCCATCACAGAGGAGGCCAATCCCTGGGGTATCCATCACAGATAAGGGTAAGTCACTGCTTCACCTATTAGACAGGAGCCCCAGTGACTGGGCCTAATCTGTGATTAGTGCCCCAATGAGTGGCGCTCCTCCATTATGCGTGCTCTTGTGACAAACCCTTCTCTGAAATGCGTGTTCTAGTAACTGTGCCTCTTTCA
>CAUYQG010224701.1:0-14789 GCA_963574415.1 Tarsius wallacei | reverse complement strand
AAGCAGCAGCACCGTCGGCCCTGGCGCGGAGCCGGGTGCCCGCCACACCCGCGGCCTCGGTGTTTCTGTTGGCTCCAGCACGTGGGCGTGCGATGGGGGAGGGGAGCTTTTATGGGGCGCTCTGCTTTCTATTTTTGGATGGGTTGTAAGGGTTTGTTAACTTTTAGCCATTAGAATGGACTTGGTTTTAGCCAGGATTCACATTCTTTTAAGGGTAAGAAATACATTTTGCTTGGCTATTTTTTTCAGAAAGGTAGTTAGTTATTAGTATCCAGCTTCAGGCTTCCTAAATTAGCCACAATTTATTTTGCTTGAACTATTATAACAAAGGCTGCGTGTTGCTTTGACCTACCCATTCAGTCACATGAAAGGCTTGTTGAAGGCTGACTATCTGTAGGACTTGGACCCCAAACATTTTATTTTTCCTCTCCTAGAGTTTGCTCTCCAAAGCTCGAGGAATTGATTCCAGCTCTGTTAAACTCCGGGGTGGTTCTCTCTTCATGGATTCAGAAAAATCAGGAAAAAGGGAATTTGATGTGCGACAGACTCCTCAAGTGAATATTAATCCTTTTACACCGGATTCTGTGTTGCTTCATTCCTCGGGACAGTGTCGTCGTAGAAAGAGAACATACTGGAATGAGTAAGTCATTTATTCAACAGTTTAGTTCCCAAACAACGCAAGATTGGTTTGGTATATATATCAAAATTTAGTTTCTACTGAATGACATGGATGCTTGTGTTCTAAATTTTTTTTTTTTTAACTACCTCCTAATTCTTAGGGGATAGGTGGGAAGTAATCAGCTGTGGGAAAAGAGAGGCATGAGAGAGGAAGGAATAAAAAACCCTAGATATCTTATAGGACGTCTGCTGGTGTCAAAATGAGGCAGACAGAGTTGATTTAGAAGGGCTTTAATTTTGGTATGTGTGGTGGTAGTGGCCTCTGTTTAGTGAGCTTATCTCTGTGGGGAACAACACTTTTATCCACTGGATTGTATTTTGTGATTGTAAAGTTAATTGGATGCTTTCTGTTTTTATCCATTAAAATTCCATTTCGCTGTGTATGTATCAGATAAAGTTTTAGATCTTAAGTTGATATATCCGTCAGATGTATTGATGGAAAAATACATAATTTTTTTCAGTTCCTGTGGTGAAGACATGGAAGCCAGTGATTATGAGCTTGAAGATGAAACAAGACCTGCTAAGGTAAATAGCTTTTAATTTTTTTGTTATTTCTGAAATTTAGTTTTCTACCTTTTAACAAATTATGACATATACATGTCAAATGAGCATTAAAACATAAAGTAGAATGATTTTTAAATTTCACTCAGTCCTATGGCAAAAAATAACTTTTGTATTATGTATATACTTTTTATTACAGAGAATTACAATTACTGAAAGCAATATGAAGTCACGTTATACAACAGAATTTCATGAGCTAGAGAAAATTGGCTCTGGAGAATTTGGTTCTGTGTTTAAGTGTGTGAAGAGGCTGGATGGATGCATTTATGCCATTAAGCGATCAAAAAAGCCATTGGCCGGCTCTGTTGATGAGTATGTATTGAATATTTTGTCTTCTGTGGTGTCATAAACATTAAGGTTTTAGGTGATCTAACACTGAACTTAATTCTCTAACTTTTGAGAAATTATAATTAGGTCCTTTTTTGTGCCATCAGTTCTTATTGGACTTGGTTAATAATATATATGACTCGTCTCATTTTAGAACCTAACTTAAATTCCTTATTTCTAGTCAGCATCCATGAATTTGCATAAAAATAGGGTTTAATCTACTAAGTCCTAGTACCAGCAAGGTCTCTTCTTCCTGACAAATTTTCTTTAACTGAAGCCTAGTGGCATGCTCACTGCCACCGCAGCCTCGACCTACTGGGCCTCAGCCTTCCAAGTAGCTGGAACTACAGGTGCATACCACCATGCCCAGCTTATTTTTTTGATTTTTTTTTTTTTTTGAGTTGGAGTCTCACTCTCGCCCAGACTGGAGTGCAGTGGCCGCTCCCAGCCACCGCAGCCTCGACCTGCTGGGCTCAGGCGATCCTTCCGCCTCAGCCTTCCAAGTAGCTGGAACTACAGGCTCGCGGTACCATACCCAGCTAATTTTTGATTTATTGTAGAGATGAGGTCTCGCCAAGTTGTCCAGGCGGGTCTCGAACCCGTAGGCTCAGGCAATCAACTCACCTCAGCCTCCCCAAGCGAGGGATTACAGGCTGAGCCACCGAGCCCGGCTTTTTTGATTTGTTGTAGACCGAGTTGCCCAGGCTGGTCTTGAACCCCTGGGCTCAGGCAGTCATGTTACCCGGGCCTCACAAAGTGCTGGAATTACGGGGATGAGCCAGCTAAAATCTCTTGTTCTTTAGCATAACAATAGATATAGAAGTCAAGTTTGTTGTATGAAGTTTCAGATAAATTGATTCAGCTTAGGCTTGAATAAAAATGATTTGTCGTTCTATCAATTTCATGTCTCTCCTAGGCAGAATGCTTTGAGAGAAGTATATGCTCATGCAGTGCTTGGACAGCATTCTCATGTAGTTCGATACTTCTCTGCTTGGGCAGAAGATGACCATATGCTTATACAGAATGAATATTGTAATGGTGAGTATGTAATGGTTTTCTTATAAACTTCTGAGCTTGAGAAAATGAACATCAAGGAAATATTTATTATTATCTAACGTCTTAATCTATTTGTTTCTTTTATCACTAATAAATTCAAAGGCCTACCATAAATTTAAAATAGTAAAGATTAAAAACCTCCCATCTGAAGCACTTTGTATAGACCTCAGTAGTACAACTTTGCATATTGTTTTTGTGTCTGTCACTCAAACCGAACTACTTAAGAGGACAGTGGCCTTGCCATATATTTTTGGTATCCTTAGTAGCTAGCATAGTCTGTGGGAAATATAGTAGTTAAATGTTATGTTGAATGGATTCTCCCTGCATCTAGCCTTTTCTTTCTGTTTCATTTTGTGTACTGCTAATACCGATGTTGATTACTTAATTACATTTGCTGTTTTATTTTGTTTTCAAAGCAGGTTCTCACTCTGTTGCCCAGGTTGGAGTACAGTGGTGTGATCATAGCTCTGTAACCTTGAACTCCTGGGCTCAGATGATCCTCCCACCTTAGCCTCTCAAGTAGCCAGGACTAAAGGAACATGCCACAACACCCATCTAACTTTTTTTTGAGTTGGAGTCTCACTCTGTCACCCAGGCTAGAGTGCAGTGGCATGCTCACAGCCATGGCCACTGCAGCCATGACCTGCTGGGCTCAGGTGATCCTTCCACTTCAGCCTTCCAAGTATCTGGAACTACAGGCACGTGCCACCATGCCCAGCTTATTTTTTGATTCATTGTAGAGACAAGGTCTCGCCAAGTTGCCCAGACTGGTCTCGAACCCTTGGTCTCAGGCAATCTTCTCGTCTTGGCCTCCTAAAGTGCTGGGATTACAGACTTGAGCTACCACGCCTGGCTTTAATTTTTTTTGTTGAGATGGGGTCTTACTATGTTGCCCAGACTGGTCTCAAACTCCCGTCCTCAAGTGATCCTCCTGCCTTGGCCTCCTAAAGTTTTGGGATTATAGGTATGAGCCACCATGTTCTGCCAAGTTATGATATTTTCGTTTTCTAACTTGTCCTCCCTCCTCTCCCCCCCCTCAAAACAAAACAAGCATGTATAGGTTCAACCTTAGTTGTTTCTGTATGACTTTCAATTTCATCAAATCCTTCAAGGACCACTTGTGTACCACTTTTTTCATTAAACCTTCACCAAAATCTTGGCCTGAATTCTGATCATTATAGACATCTGTTGTTATTATACACCAGATTTTTACATACAATAGGTATTTCTTGAACCTTTTGTAGTTTATAAGGATGGTGGTTGGTGTTCACACTTATGTGAGATGTGCCTCCCCTCAAACCTTGTTAAAACACTGATACATTACCCATCTGACATGAAAAAAATCCGTAGATTATTTCCATTTTTGTATATTTTTATTAACATAGAGATTTAGAGTTTAATGAACACTTGAGATAACAAAGCTTTATTGTTAATTTTTATTATTCTTTAAATAAACAACCAGTCATCTTATAACTTATTAATAAATAAGTGGGCTGGGCTCAGTGGCTCAGCCTGTAATCCCAGTACTTTGGGAGGCCGAGGCAAGTGGATTGCCTGAGCCTGCGGGTTCAAGACCAGTTTGAGCAACTTGGCGAGACCTCATCTCTACAATAAACCAAAAATTAGCCGGGCGTGGCATTGTTTGCCTGTAATTCTGGCTACTTGGAAGGCTGAGGTGGAAGGATCACGAGAGCCCAGCAGGTCAGGTCAATGCTGGGTGGCCATGAGTGTGCCATTGCATTTTAGCCTGGATGACGGAGACTCCAACACAATAAATAAATGAATGAATGATAAGGGAAGCAAAGATCCATTTTTCAAATGTGACTCCTTAGTGAGTTGTCATTTTATTAGTTCTCCACACTTGAGCGAACTTGAGTGTCTAGTATATAGCAGTGCTGCTGGTTTGTTTCACACAGCTCTTGAAATGTTTCTATTGATACCATCTATATATACTTTTTATATATATATATAATTTTTTTTTTTTTTTTAAGTTGAAGTCTCACTCTGTCGCCCAGACTGGAGTGCAGTGGCATGCTCCTGGCCACCGCAGCCTTGACCTGATGGGCTCCAGTGATCCTTCCGCTCAGCTTACCACGCCCAGCTAATTTTTTGATTTATTGTAGAGATGAGGTATTGCCAAGTCTACCAGGTGGGTTTCGAACCTGCGGGCTCAGACAATCCGCTCACCTCGGCCTCCCAAAGTGCGGGATTACAGGCTGAGCCACCGAGCCCGGCCATCAAAATATTTTTACAGGCTGGATGCAGTGGCTCATACTTGTAACCCCAGCACTTTGGGAGGCTGAGGTGGGAGGATTGCTCGAGCCCAGGAGTTCAAGACCAGCCTAAGCAACATAGTGAGACCCCAATCTCTACAAAAAATTAGCTAGACATGGTGGCATGCACCCATAGTCCCAGCTAGCTGCTCAGGAGACTGAGGCAAAAGGATCGCCTGAGCCCAGGAGGTTGAGACTTCACTGAGCTGTGATCATGCCACTGCAGCCCTGGACCACAGAGTGAGACCTCTGACTCAAAAAACAAAACAAAAATACTGACTCATGCCTGTACTTTAATCCCACCACTTTGGGAGGCAGATACCATCTCCTTTTAATTTCTTTCTTACTTCAATAGCAGTCTAGGAATCACAAATATGTAACAACCTACCAAATATATGGTTGTATAAATCAGATGATTTTGAGAAAACTCTTGGGCCTGGGAGATGGAAAAGAATAGTCTTCCTATCCTTTCAGATTAAAGGAACCCTGCTCTGTAATAAAGTTAGGTTATACAATATTTTTTTAAAAATAATTTATTATTTTAGAGTGATACAAAACACTTAATACAGGTCTTTGGGAGGAAGGGGCGCAAAAAAAAAAAAATAGAATATAGGTCTTTAAAAAATAGACCTAGGCCGGGCTTGGTGGCCGAGCCTGTAATCCCAGCACTTTGGGAGGCTGAGGCAAGTGTAGCCTGAGCCCACAGGTTTGAGACCAGGCAGGGCATCTTGGTGAGACCTCGTCTCTACAATAAATCAGAAATTAGCCAGGTGTGGTAGCCTGTGCCTGTAGTTCCGGCTACTTGGAAGGCTGAGGTGAAAGGATCACCTGAGCCCAGCAGGTTGATGCTAGGGTGGCTGTGAATGTGCCAGTGCACTCCAACCTGGGCAACAGAGTGAGACTCCAACTCAAAAAAAAAAAAAAAAATAGACCTGTGCGAAACAGGTCTGCCTCTTTCTGTGGCTGTTTGTCTTTCTTAGACAAAAGAAAATAAGGCTATCTAGATTCATTTGTGAACTCTTCCTTTTGTTTCCTTCTCCGCCATTCCTCTTTCCACATAAAGCTTTGGATAAACTAACTAGGGCTGATCTTCAGATCTCTTCAACAGTTTTATAGAGAAAGGATTCTATTATCATATTTTTTGTTCTTGACTGATTATTGTGCTTAAGTTCTCTTATTATCTCAGTCATTTGCATTATAGGCTTTTTATCCTAGGTTGGTGATAGATTAAAATGTCTAACCTGTATAAACAAGTATAGAAAAATATTGATGGGCAGGGGAAGAGAACCTGAAATGTCAGAACTTGTTTTGCTCTTCTCACCTCTTTTGCCCTTCTAGCAATGAGATGGAAGGAACAGGCACAGCTATAGTTGCTGGACTTGATCAAAAGGGAAGTAGCCACGTTCTCTTACCAAATTTGATCTAGTTCATAGCTTGCCTTGTCTGACAGGCTTATTGGTTTGCTCCCTTCCAGAGCCCTCATATTTTCTCTAGTTCAAGATTTACAAGTCAAGTAGGGAGAATATACCCATAAGTGTGATTTTTGTTTGCTTGTTTTTGTTTTGAAACAGAGGCTCACTATGTTGTCCAGGCTGCAGTGAAGTGGCACACTCCCAGTTCTCTGCAGCCTCAACCTCCTGGGCTCAGGTGATCCTCCCGCCTGAGACTACAGGCACGCACCACTGTGCCTCTGGCTAATTTTTGTATTTTTTGTAGAGCTGAGATCTTACTATGTTGCCCAGACTAGTCTCGAACTTTTGGACTCAAGTGATCCTCGTGCTTTACCCTTCCAAAGTACTGGGATTATAGGTGTGAGCCACTGTACCCAGCCTATCTTTAAAAAAACACACTTGACATTTTGTTATTCAAAATTATAGGACCTCCTTTCCTGACTAATAAATAACTGATTATTTATTACCCAGCTCTGTTTTTTATTATTCCTAAGCTTTAAACAAGTGATTGTGTGTGTGTATGTGTGTGTGTCAGAGTCTCACTGTTTGTTGCCCAGGCTGGAGTGCAGTGGCATACTCACAGCCACCTCAGCCTTGACCTGCTGGGCTCAGGCAATCCTTCTGCCTCAGCCTTCCAAGTAGCTGGAACTATAGGCATGCGCCACCACACTTGGCTAATTTTTTTTTTTTTTTTAACTTATTGTAGAGATGAGGTCTCACCAAGTTGCCTGGGCTGGCCTCAAACCCATAGACTCAGGCAATCCTCTCACCTCAGCCTCCCAAAGTGCTGGGATTATAGGCATGAGCCACTGCACCCAGCCAAACAGATTTTTTTAGCAACTCCTTATTGCCTTTGAGAAAGTATAAACTTAAAAAGTATTTTAAAATAAAACAAATTAACTGATTAGTTTAAAACTATACTAGAATTTTGATTTTTACCTATAAAATGTTTAGACGGTTGTCAAGGGTATAGGTAATCCCAAACATTGATAATGGGCATATAAATTAGTATAGCCTTCTCTGTGGGGCAGTGTGTGTGTAAAACGATATGCATGCATGTGCATACCTTTTAACCCAGCAATTTTGCTTCTGGGAGATACACTAAATGTGTGTAAAATTATCAATGTACAAGATTAATTATTGGATCATAGTATATAATAGCTAAGACTTGGAAATAATTTTTGTTTTGTTTTATTATTTATTTATTATTGAGTTTGGGTATCGCTCTGTCATCTAGGCTGGGGGTGCAGTGGCATGATCACAGCTCACCACAGCCTCCAACTCCTGATCTCAGGTGATCTTTCTACCTCAGCAGGTGCTATAGGCAGGTGCCACCAAGTCTGACTATTTTTTTATTTTTAATTTTTATAGAGGTGAGATCTCACTGTTGCCTAGGCCTCAAATTCCAGGGCTCAAGCAATCCTGCTTCAGTCTCCCAAAGTGCTGGGATTACAGTGAGAGACACCACATCTAGCCAGGAAATAATTTTTAAATTGGGAGATTGATTAATGCGTCACTGGCCAGGTGCAGTGGCTCATGCTCACCAAAAATAAAGCTTAAATTGAATGCATTCCCATTCAAGCATACAATGGAATTCTATAGAGACAAGAAGGAAATGGGTAGTCTTCATATATTGGTATAGAATGATCTTCAAGATAATGAACATAAGCTATTATTTTGTACAAATAGAAGTTGAAAGTAATGCATAAAAGTGAGCCCACCAGCATGACAGTGCCTGTATTCCAGCTTCTTGGGAGCCTGAGGCAGGAGGATCACTTGAGTCTGGGAGTTCTGGGCTATAGTACACTCTACTGATCTAAGTTCAGAGTGAATATGGTGACCTGGAAGGGAGAGATGACTAGGTTGCCTACGGAAGGGTAAGCTGACCCAGGTAAGATAACAGAGCAAGTCAAAACTCCTTTCTTGATTAGTAGTGGGATTGAACCTGTGAATAGCTACTGCACTCCAGCCTGGGCAACATAGCTAGATTCTGTCTTTTATAAATTAAAAGAAACGGATAATATTATGTTACTCTGGGGAAGAGAAACAATTGAGTCACTGCGTTGTATGGATGAGAGAGATTTTAAATTTTATTTTATGTTTTATTTATTGAAAGAGTAAAGTTTTGATTTCACAAGCAGGTTGAAGGGAGGAAGTCCTATAAAATGTCACTTTCTTGGTTGAGACTATGGTAATTCAGTAAAATGGAAGGAAGAAAATTAAGAATATTTCAGAAAGAATAAAATCTAATATTTGCTGTCTTTTTAGGTGGAAGTTTAGCTGATGCTATAAGTGAAAACTATAGAATCATGAGTTACTTTAAAGAAGCAGAGCTGAAGGATCTTCTTTTGCAAGTTGGCCGGGGCTTGAGATATATTCATTCAATGTCTTTGGTTCACATGGATATAAAACCTAGTAAGTATTACAACCTTTCTAACCTCGTTCTTTGGTGTTATAGAGAATAAATTGTTTCCTTATAATAATATGAAAACACATATCTTCTTTCTTTTTTTTTTTTTTTGAGTCGGAGTCTCTGTCACCCAGGCTTGAGTATAGTGGCACACTCACGGCCACTATGGCTTCAACCTGCTTGGCCCAGGCGATTCTTCCGCCTCTACCTTCCAGGTAGCTGGAACTATAGGCACGCATCACCACACCTGGCTAATTTTTTGATTTATTGTAGAGATGAGGTCTTGCCTAGTTGCCCAGGCTGGTCTTAAACCCGTGGGCTCAGGCAGTCCTCTCACCTTGGCCTCCCGAAGTGCTGGGGTTATAGACGTGAGCCACTGTACCTGGCATTTTCATTGTTTTAAAAAACCAGTATTTACTTATCAATATTGTTTTATGATTTCCATTTACCTCTTACCTTGTTAGCCTCCAAATTTGAGATAATAAACTCATTCTTATCAAAAGCTGGAACCACATAATCCCAAAGTGGGTCTCTGATGGGGTTACTAAAAACCTGTTTATAGCTCTACTCTTCTATTAGGCTAGACCATATTATAAAAATTTCCTCAGCTGACCCAAGTGTTTTAATTGATTTGTTCAAATTGGTATCTTTAAGGGACCATGCATTGTATCTGGTTATATCCATTTTTCTTTTTCAGGTTTCACCTTTTCCCTACTTTTTAAAAATGTTAGACTTGGCTTACAAGCTGTCCCTGCAGCTAGATTTAACTGGCTGCTTCCTTGTATCATTTGGCCTGTTTCTTCCCTATATTTTCTATAAATTGGAAGCTATAACTAAGGGTTGATGGATTCAAGTTAAATTTTAGGCTAGATGAATTTAATGAATTTTTTTTTGTATTTTGGAAATGTGTTGATTCGTGGGAATTTAAGTCATTTTTTTACAATTTATCTTAATTCTATAAGCTATATATAGAATTTTTATCTGTACATTAACAAGTCACTAAAGTATTTATTTTCTAAAGAAAGCGATGGCTCAAGCCTGTAATCCTAGCATTTGGGGAGGCTGAGATGAGAGGATTGCCTGAGTCCACGGGTTTGAGACCAGCCTGGGCATCTTGGTGAGACCTCACCTCTACAATAGAACAAAAAATTAGCCAGCTGTGGTAGTGTGTGCCTGTAGTTCTGGCAGAAGGATCGCCTGAGCCCAACAGGTGGATGCTGGGGTGGTCGTGAGTGTGCCATTACATTCCAGCATGGGTGACAGAGTGAGACTCCAACTCAAAAAAATATATATATGTATATATACAGCAATAAATATGAATTAGCACGGTTTGGCTATACTCATTCATATCTTGTATGGAATGTCAGACAAATAGAGTATACTCTTACATTGCAAGGTACAAAAGTTGAAAATGTCAAGGGATGTGAAGTTTAAAAATCTTCCAATTCATAAATACTGCCACAAAATAAGTTATCCTATAATAAAGTGAAACTGGATAGATAGTTTCAATAAGTATAAATTCAACACTATGTTGATAAGACTATTAAGATGAAATCTGTCATTAAAACTTATGTTAGGCCGGGCTCGGTGGCTCAGCCTGTAATCCCAGCGCTTTGGGAGCCCAAGGTGAGTGGATTGCCTGAGCCCGCGGGTTCAAGACCCGCTTGGGCAACTTGGCAAGACCTCATCTCTTACAGCAAATCAAAAGTTAGCCGGACGTGGTAGCACGCGCTTATAGTTCCAGCTACTTGGAAGGCTGAGGCAGAAGGATCGCTGGAGCCCAGCAGGTCGAGGCTGCAGTGGCCGGGAGCGGCCACTGCACTCCAGTCTGGGTGACAGAGTGAGACTCCAACTCAAAAAAAAAAAACCAACAAAAACAAACAAAAAAACTTATGTTAATCTTGAGTTTACCTGAATTTGAAAGAAAAGATAATATGTATATAGTAGGAAATAGTGAACCACTATTAGAAAATAGAAAGCCATATTGAGCCAGGCATGGTGGCTCTTGACTGTAATCCCAGCACTTTGGGAGGCCGAGGTGAGAGGATTGCCTGAGCCAGGGGTTTGAGACCAGCCTGGGCAACTTGGTGAGACCTCATCTCTACAATAAATAAAAAAATAAACCGGGCATGGTAGTGTGCACCTGTAGTTCCAGGTACTTGGAAGGCTGAGGTGGAAGGATAGCCTGAGCCCAGCAGGTCAAGGCTGCAGTGGCTCTGAGCATGCCACTGCACTCCAGCCCTGACAATAGAGTGAGACTCTTAGTAAAAAATAAAAAAAAAGGATGCCATATTGAGATGTGGATGTTGTACAGTCAGCCCAACTCACTGACTAAATGACTCATTCTGTTCACACCAGCCTGAGCACTAGATTAAAATTTGTGCTTTGGCATCATCACAAATACTGTGTGCCTTTGGTATTGTTGCTAAGTTAATAACACTGCTGAAGATTAATATGCAGATGACAAGGGTCTAATGCAGTTGTTTTCAAGTGCTCAAAGGATCAGTGGTAGGTAGGAAAATATATTCCCAGAAAATATGACTCTGGTCCCCATCCTCTGAGATTCGTTTCTCATGGGTTTAGGGTAGAATTTAAGAATCAACAATTTTTATATTTTGTTTTTATTTTTATTTAATTAAGTTTATTTATTTATTTTTTAACTTAAAAATTTTTATTTTAAAATTGTGGGGTACATTTCAGGGTTAGGTATACAAATATTCACTGTGCAGGTATCTTCAATGAGGTGTGGCCCCCACCTTCCCCAGGCAGATTTCCACTACTGTCAATCCCACCTCCCTGCCCTCCTCCCCTCCGCAGTTTCTCACTACTGTTGTTCCTTTTCTTATAGTATTGCGGTAGTTGTTCAAGGTCTCTACTTATGAGTGAGAACACGTGATACTTAGTTCTTTGTTTCTGTGAAAGATCACTCAGTATTATAGACTCTAAGTCCATCCAGGTTGCTGCGAAGTTCATGATTTTGTTCTTTATGACTGCATAATATTCCATTGTGTATATTTACCACATTTTTTAAATCCAGTCCTCTTTTGATGGGCAGCACGGTTGGTTCCATGTTCTTGCTATTGTGAACAATGCTGCGATAAACATACGTGTGCAGGTATCTTTTTTATAGAGTGATTTGAGTTCTTCTGGGTATATTCCCAGTAGGGTGATCGCAGGGTCATATGGAAGGTCGATTTTTACTTTTAGGAATTGCCACACTGTTTTCTACAGAGACTGTACTAGTTTGCACTCCCACCAACAGTGTAGAAGTGTTCCCTTTTCGCCACATCCTCTCCAGCATCTGTTTTGTTTTTTTTGGTTTTTTTTTTTTGAGTTGGAGTCTCACTCCGTCGCCCAGACTGGAGTGCAGTGACCGCTTCCGGCCACCGCAGCCTTGACCTGCTGGGCTCCGGCGATCCTTCCGCCTCAGCCTTCCGAGTAGCCGGAATTACAGGCAATGCACTACCACGCCCGGCTGATGTTTTAATTTTATTGTAGAGATGTGGTCTCGCCAAGTTGCCCAGGCGGGTCTCGAACCCGCATTTTTTGAGCTATTGATGACGGCCATCCTGACTGGAGTTAGGTGGTGTTTTTGTTTTTAGAAACAGGGTCTCAGGCACCCATGCTGGAGTGCAAGCAGGGTGATGATAGCTCACTGCAGCCTCAAATTCCTCTGTGATTTTGGTGTATAACCTTTTTAATGAATTCTGGTTAATTGTTAGTTGGCTTACGTAATTAACTGTTTGACAGGTAATATTTTCATATCTCGAACCTCAATTCCAAATGCTGCCTCTGAAGAAGGAGATGAAGATGACTGGGCATCCAACAAAGTTATGTTTAAAATAGGTAAGAAAGAAAGATAACTAGATTATTAGTTTAAAATAAAGAGAGGAGTGTTTTGTTTTTACTCTAGACTGTATTGTTTTTCAATATTTCTAGGTGATCTTGGACATGTAACAAGGATCTCTAGTCCACAAGTTGAAGAGGGTGATAGTCGTTTTCTTGCAAATGAAGTTTTACAGGAGGTAATTTTTCTCCTTCAATAATACTATTTGCTTTATAACACATATTAGTTGATAGAAGAATATACATTCAGATATGTTTTTAAGTTAACGAGGAGAATGAAAATAAAAAATAGTCTAAACCATCAGCTAGGGGTATTTAATATAGCAAAAGTCATGAAACGGCAAAGATTTATAATGGAGATGTGGTAAAAAGATGTTCCTGTGTACTACTGGTGGAACTTTAAAATGGCATCACATTTTGGAAATCAAAGTATTATTATCTGTCATCATTTAAAAATCACGTGCTTGGCCAGGCACAGTGGCTCATACCTGTAATCCTAGCACTTTGGGAGGCCAAGGTGAGAGGATTGCATGTGTCCAGGAGATTATAATTATAAGCAGCCTGGGCAGTATAGCATGACCTTGTCGCTACTAAAGAGAAAGAAAAGAAAAATAAAATCATGTACCTGTTAACTGAGAATTTTCACTTTTAGGCATTTATCCGATAGCAATATTCATATGCTAACATAAGTTGATAATTATATAAATAAGTATTTACTAATAAGAGAATGATTAAGTGAGTTACAGCATATAGTTGCAAGAATGTGGCAAAATATTTCTTGATAAGAATTTTGAATGAAAATAGAATAAGCAGAACAATATAAAATGTAATTGTATGATCCCATTGCTCTTTTCATGTTTGTCTGCTTCATCACATATATGTGTACTTGTGACTTGTCAGTGTGTTTGTGCATTTGTGTTCTGTGTTTGCGTATGAATCCTTAGAGGGATAGGAGTTTCTTCTGAATTGAACTACTGATAAAGAAGAGGCATTTATTAATACTTTCAGATGTGTATTTGAATTTTTCCTCGAGAGAATATGTTATTTTGTAATTTGAAAAAATAAAGAAATCTTCCCAAATTTAGCAGCTTCTTCTCTGAATAAGTCGTACATGTAAATGTGGCATTAACATTTTGATTTAGTCTTATTTCTCACCTAAATCATCTTTGAGATATAATCTTATTTTGATCATTTTTGCATTCTCTTTAAAAAAAGCTTTTTAAATTTTACAGAATTATACCCATCTACCAAAAGCGGATATTTTTGCCCTCGCTCTCACAGTGGTATGTGCTGCTGGTGCTGAACCTCTTCCCAGAAATGGAGACCAATGGCATGAAATCAGACAGGGTAGATTACCTCGAATACCACAAGTGCTTTCTCAAGAATTTACAGAGTTGCTAAAAGTGAGCGTTTTATTTATGAGGCACTTTATTGACATGGTTCAATATTTTATTAAGTGTATTTCTTTACCTGAATTTTACTTCTCTTTTTAAGATTATGATTCATCCAGATCCAGAGAGAAGACCCTCAGCAATGGCACTTGTAAAGCATTCAGTGTTGCTTTCTGCTTCTAGAAAGAGTGCAGAACAATTACGAATAGAGTTGAATGCCGAAAAGTTCAAAAATTCACTTTTACAGAAGTAAGTGAGGGTTTTTTGTTAATTTTACTTTCTCGTTCTTTTTAATTCTCAAATTATAATGAGAGATAATTAAGGGTTTCTGTCAACAAAAGATACAGTAGTTTGATATGTTATACTGTAAAAGCTTAGGGACTTCTGCATTAAATTAATGTTTTACCTATTAAATTTGTGTTGTTTCTAAACTTTGAAATTATAACTTTAAAAATGTTAACACTAGCATATGTTTGCATGTGGTGATAGTCCCCAAGCCCTAAATCGTAGTAAAAGCTAAGCGAGTCTGTACCAGTTTTTACTTCCCACACTGTCACCCAAGATTACCGTTTTTCTTGCAAGATTACCGTTTTTCTTGCTACATTTACTTTAAGAAAGGATGAAAATAATGTCAATTAGGTTAGTAGATACATTTTACTTGAATGATTTGACATTTTCGGAAAGCTAGTTGCAGTGATAAAGATTATTAAAAGGAGAAAATATATTGGTGAATATTAAGTAACCACAGATCACATTTCTAATTCCTTTGATTTATTGCTACCATTTTTTTTTTTTT
>CAUYQG010224699.1:0-24582 GCA_963574415.1 Tarsius wallacei | reverse complement strand
CACTCCGTCACCCAGACTGGAGTGCAGTGGCCGCTCCCGGCCACCGCAGCCTCGACCTGCTGGGCTCTGGCGATCCTTCCGCCTCAGCTTTCCAAGTAGCTGGAACTACAGGCGCGCGCTACCACGCCTGGCTGATTTTTTTGATTTATTGTTGCCATGAGGTCTCACCAAGTTGCCCAGGCGGGTCTCGAACCCGGTGGCTCAGGCAATCCACTCACCTCAGCCTCCCAAAGGCGCGGGATTACAGGCTGAGCCACCGAGCCCGGCTAATTAGTGCTTCTTTAATGATGAGTTAAGTTTAAACTTTTCTCATTTTATTAATCATTTGTGTTCCTGTTTTTCTTGGCTTTCATATGCTCAAGAAATTTGGTATTGTTTGTGATCTAATTTAATTCTTAAGCTGCTCTTATAATATGTTATGAGTACCATTATTGCACACATTTTACAGAAAAGAAAACAAGGACTTAATTCTCAAATGGATTCTCTAATATGATATGGGTTCTATTATTATGCATATTTTACAAGAAAGAAACCAAAAACTACAAGGTGTTTAGTATCACGGCCAATATTATTGGGCTGATAAGTGGCACGGACGAGTTTTGAGCAAGAACTTATTTAATGCCAGGATTATTGTCTAAGCCACAAGGCCACATGGCAACCATCTCCTGCTCGTAGAAAGAATTATATGGCTTTTGCATTTTTAATTATCCTGTACTACGTCAATGCTCCAGACATTTTGTCAAAGCACATAAGCACCTATTATGTGCTTGGCACTATGACAAGTTTTGTGTTTACAACAATAAACAATAATTTGTTATTAATAAATAAGTACATTAGTTAATATATATTTCCTCTCAGTAGGCTTACTATGTAGAGACATCTAAAAAATTTTACAAGTAAGTACTTAATTATAAGTGTGACAAGTGCCACAAAAGAGAGCTATGTGAATAACAAGGGGTGACTGGCATCAAATTTAGAGAGCTTTGCATACATATAATCAAGATGTATAATTTGCAGAAAATGCTGGAAGAGATAAAAGATAAGAAACGTTATGAAGAAATGTCTTAAGAATTTCATTTACTCTAACAGAAATGACTTTATTCTTGTTTTTAAATTTGGCTTTGAAATAAAGCTCCCAAAAATGTGCAAATTTATTGACCATTTAATTTTTTTTCCCCTAAGTCTTCGCTTTTCTAACAGTACTAAAGAGTTAGAAGTTGGTCAGAGATTTGCATAAAGTGCAAATCTTTGAGAAACTGAGGAAGGTGACAGATAAAGAGATTGTTATAAGAGAAATTACTCTTGAATGGAAAAAGACAGACCCATATCCCTTTACTCACTTTTTGTAACTGACAACAAACATTTGCAAATTTTTTAAAAGAGAGATTAACTGGCACAGGAGTATAGTGTCTTAACTGATTGAGTTAACCAAACCACAAAATAGAACACTAATCAGCTTCGTAATTCTGAACAGTTCAGCATATATTAAATATAGTTCCATAAACTAAATGATTTAAAATCATTTAGCCCGCATAGAACACCCATGGAAAGATATTTATACTATATTAGTTGAGCCACAAAGACTTGCCAATCTCTCACCATTTTAGCTTACCAAAATACAATTGCATATGATTTATGTATATATATAAAATATGTGTACAATTAACATAAGTGTTTGTTCCTAAGTATTTACTTACAGATATGTGAATGAGCATGCCTGCAGGCAATGTGATACTTTCTCATACCATGCGAATAAAATAAGTACATATTCCTAACAATTTACTGAGTATATGGCATGATCAAGGCACAAAGGACCAAATATACAGTGGAAATATAGACAGCGATCTAAATAATACAATTAAGGGTCAGAACAATATCTGTAGGAACTTTTGAGTTTGCTGAAACGTATGCATTTTAAATATATATCAGATTTGATTAAACTTGTTTTAAATGACATTTTTTAACTTACTCGACTTTCAAGTAAGTGAATGTTTCAATGTAAAAATCCACAGATAGTTCATTTGACTCTATTATAAAATTATGTTTATTACTTTATTGCAAAATTAATTTATTATGAAACTCATTTGCCTGGATGGTTCAGATTTTATAAAGACATTTCTTACCTTTGATAACTAAACTAATTGCTCTTATGCAATCTGGCAAGAGGCTGCCTGGTAGGGAGACAAAAACATCTGAGAGTGGGGTAAGAATGGTATCAGAGAGAGTTTCACCCTACCCAGGACTCCTGACAAAAGTATTACAAAAGCTTTATTCACCAATGTTTCCACCTTGGCACCCTAAAAATGAAGTACACAATCTAAATCCAAGAGAAGTTTTAGACATATCAAAACAAAAACAAAAAACATGTACAAAATTTTACCTCTTAAACTTCTAACTTTACATAGAGGTAGCACTTTCGATATCAGACTACTTTCATGGAGTTTGCGTGTATGGATTACGGAGTGTGCATTAACAAAGCCACTTCATTTTAGAAGAGGGAATTGGGATGCAGGGGAAAGTACTTTGGATTTATTTAGAGCCAGGTATCGATTTTGGTTCTACCTTTCATTCACTTTTGCCTTTGGATAAGATACTTAACTTTAAGAATAATAAATAAATTTAGCTTTAATAAATAAGATACTTAGCTTTAAGAATAATAAATAAATTTAGCTTCTCGTCTGTAAATTGAATATTGCCTATTTCACCAGGTTGTTCTGAGAATTAAACCAGATAAAGTGTAAGTGCTTAGCAATGAATAAACTCTCCCTGCAATTTTGTCATCAATTATTTTTGCTTAGTATTCTTTCTAACAGTTTTTTTTTTAAGTTCATGGGGTAGATTAAAGCAATTTTTTCCATATAGGAATTAATTAACTAAAATTCTTAGAAATAAATACATTTTGTGACTTAACAGTCCCCGGAGATATATATATATATATATATATATATATATATATATATATATATATATAAAATACAAAAATTTTATATATATATATAAAATACAAATATATATATATATTTTTTTTCCTTAGCATGTAAGCAAATCAAACAAAATCTAATCCCAGTCCCTGGCAGTCAGATCCTATGTTTGCACTTCAGTCTATAAAAGGTATGGTACTCTACAGGGTCACACCCTCATTTTGTAGGGTTTACTTCTTTGTAGTAGAATACACACAAGAAATTCTCAATGAAATGATACTGAGAGATGCTGAAAGGCAAATTCTTAATAAGTGTCAAAATCAGTTTTTCAAAGTGACAAAAGATATCAAAGATCTCTTAGTGAATGACCATATATGACTCATTTACAAGGAACTATATGGTTGAAGGAGTCATAGTAATATTGAATAACACTGCATCTTTTATTTCCCAAGGCATCGTTTCCAGTGCCATGTCACTCTTATTTCAACATTACTACTGCAGTACTGTAAAAGCAGACATTATAACAGAAGGGAAACAGACGTAGAGTCAATGACTGCATAGGGGTGACATTCATGGCTAAAATAAACTGAACATAGAAAATGGAGGTTCTAGTTCTACCTCTCTGCTACAAACCATTTTTGTGTTTTCTGGTTTGGTAAAGAGATTCAAAATTCCCCCACATGCTATCCCAAGTGTACTTTCAACTCATTTCAGCAAATTGAGAGAAGAAATTAATTTGCCTTATAGAAAGAAAACAGAAGACCAATCACAAGTAGTTTACAAAAGAGTTAAGAATTCAACAAAAGTCTCTTTTTCTCCTAGTCCAGTTTACTTCTAACATGCCTTCTTGGAAATAAAGGCTATGTGGGACTAATTATCTTTACCTTTACAGTTTTCATGAAAAGCAGAGCCAAATTTTGTGCGTTACTTTTCGCTTTACAGATTGTGGGGAAGTAAAGAATAAAGAATATTATGCAGAATCCAATGATTATCACTGGTAGAGGTGGAGTTAGAAAACATAGGTTATGACCTTACACGGTAAAGGTGTGAGCACAGGAACCCTTAGTAATCAAGTCAAAGTTTGATCAGTGTTTTCTTAAACAACCACATGTAACATTTAGAAGGGTATGTGCTTTTCTGGGTAGACCGTCACTCTTTGGATAGATCCCATTTACCTTTCTGGGATTTCGTTCAACATCTAAAAATGAAGAAATTGGACTAAATAACTTGTGAGTTTCCTTCCATCTCTACTACTCTATAATTTACTCTCTGATTAGGAAAACTCTAATTATGAATATTATATTTTATTATGAACATAATTAAATATATTGGTTAATTCCTTGAGCAATGGCAATTAATTTATACTAAATATTTAAAATTATGTGATTTTCTATACTTGTATTTTTCAATATTTGAAATAGAAAAAAATTACTAGAAAATATATTTTTGTATTTGTGAATATACCACCCAGCTTTAAAATCCTTGACTGTCCTAATTTATTAAAAATTTTAAAAATGGACCAGGTGCAGTGGCTCATGCTTGTAAGCCTGTGCTTTGGGAGGTCAAGGCAGGAGGATAAATGAGGCCAGGAGTTCAAGACCAGCCTGCTTAACATAGCGAGTACCCATCTTTTCGAAATTTTTTAGAAAAAGTTAACCAGGCATGGTGGCAAGCACCTGTGGTATCAGCAACTTGACAGGCTGAGGCAGGAGGATGGTTTGAGGCCAAGAGTCTGAGGTTGCCATGTGCTATGATCGCACCACCGCACTTGTGCACTTTGGCCTGAGTGACAGAGAGAGACCTTCTCCCTAAAAACAAAAAAAGATAAAAAAAATTAACGATACAATTGAAACTCCTGAGTAACATCCTTGAAGCCTTTCTGATGTTACTAGTAGACAATATATCTATGACTATTATCGTATGTGTGATTATGATGTGATAATCCACGTTATGCAGAATGTATTAGTTTTTTAGATTTGAATATTTTATATAAGTTGAATTCTACCGTATTATGTTTAAAATCGTATGTTTGAGACATTTCTTTATTCATATAGCAGTTCTAGTTTAATCCTTTTAATTGCTCCATGGTTTTTCACCATATTTAAGATATGAGAGTCGATTTATCTAGTCTCCTGACATAGAACATGTACTAAAGGTGCTGATGAATTGACTCATCAAACAAGAAGATCCTGGTCTGTAGCACTGGCAAGTGGTTTACCAAGACTGATTTAAACCCACCAATGACTTAACAACTGGTTCACAGGGTTTCTGTACATTTACCAGTTGGCTTTGGGAGGACGTCATCACAATACCTATGATTCTTCTATATATAACAGTGTAAGTAGAGTTTCTCTCTGTCTCTGTTTCTCTCTCTTACCCACTTCCTGTCCTATGTCTTCTGACAAATACAAAAAAAAGTGCTCACACTTTGGCAAAATGTTTTCTTAAGCAAAGTCTTACTTTCTAAATAGAATGCCATTCCAAAATGAAAAAGCCCAACTTAACATTTTTAATGAATTATGTTTCTGGTGTCACACCAATGAAAACTTTTTCCAATCCAAGACCATGCACATGTTCTCCTGTGTATTCCATCAGAAATTTTATAGTTGTAGCATTTATATTTAGGTCAGTGATGTATTTTAAGTTAACTTTTATATGATTCAAGGGCTGGACTGAAGGTCAGTTCTTTTGCATATAGATATTCCAGCACCATTTGTTGAAAAGATTAGTTTTTGTCTATTGAATTGTATTTGTACCTTTATTAGAAAGACTCCAGCAATGGGGAAATGATAGTCTTTTTTACAAATTGTACTTGGAAAAGTGCAAAAGAATGAAGTTAGACCATTATCTGACACCATACACAAAAATAAACGCAAAAAGTATAAAATACCTGAATGTAAGACCTGAACCTATAAAACTTCTAGAGGAGACAGTAGGGGAAGAATTCCTGGATATTGATCTTGGCAATGTCTTTCAAAATATTGCACCAAAATTTCTGACCACAGAAGCAAAAGTGAATAAATGAGTCTACACCAAACGAAAGAGCTTCCGCACAGAAAAGAAAATGAAATGCCAGCTTATGGATTGGTAAAAAATAATTGCGAACCAAATATGTGATAAGGGGTTCACAAAACCAAATATTAGAAAAACAAATAACCCAATTAAAAATTGGCAAAAGATATAAATAGGTATTTCTCCAAAGAAAGACATAAAATGGTCCATAGGTACATGAAAAAATGCTCAACATCATTAGCCATCAGGGAAATGCAATTAAAATGACTATGAGATTACAACCTCACATCTGTTTTGACACAAGTCAAAAGAGAACAAATGTTGGTTACGGTGTGGAAAAGAGGAAATCCTTGGTAGAAATGTAGATTGGTGCAGCCATTATGGAAAAACAATACAGAGACTTCTAAATAAATAAAAAAATAAAACTATTAGATGACCCAGCAGTCTCACTTCTGGGCACATACCTGCCCACATGAAATCATGCCCTTATAGAGATATTGGCACTCGCATGTTCATTGCAACATTATTCACAATAACCAATATATGAAAACAGCCTAAGCATCCGTCAGTGAATGTATGGATAAAGAAACCATAATATATAATATACATTATGGTTATATATATGTATATATATAAAAAACAGAATATATAATTATATATATATAATGAAATATTATTTATTCTTAAAGAAGATGAATATCCAACATAAACTTGGAGTAGTCTCTGAGACATGAAATGAGCCAATCACAGAAAGAAAATCATTGCATGACCCATTTATATATGAAACCTTTCTTTTAAATGTCAAATATATAGAGAGGAAAAAATAGTGGTTACCAAAGTGGGGGTGAAGGGGAGAAGAAGAAAATGAGGAAGTATTGGTCAGAAAATACAAAGTAGCAGATATATATGTAAGATGAACAAATCTAGAGCTCTAATGTAACACGTGAAGGCCATAGGTTTAAAAAAAAGTATTATATTTATATTTGGGATTTCTGCTGATTGAATGAATTTTAGTTATTTTTGCCATAAAAACAAACATGAAGATGGGTAACTGTGAGATGATGGACATATTCATGTGTTTCATGATAATAACTATCATACTCTAGGTTTCCCATAATATTATGTTATATACCTTAAATATACACAATAAAATTTATATTAAAAATAAAATAAAGTAAGAAAAATGTAACCATGTGAGGAAACCTAACTATGCAGCAATCATTGCACTATGTATATCAAAACATCATAGTCTATACCTTAAATATATATTAGAAAAATGTCAACTTTTAAAAAATCAGTGGCCTAAATATGTGTGGATCTATTTCTGGACTATTCTGTTCTATTGATCCATTTGTGTATCTTTACACCAAAACCATACTGTCTTAATCACAGTCATTCTGTTAAAATTAAAAACTTCTACATTTCAAGGATACAAATAAACAAGAAGTTAGTCTGTGTTCATTGATTGCAAGAATTAATGTTGTTAAAATGTCTATACTGCCCACAGTGATCTATGGATTCAATGCAACCCTTATCCAAATACCATTCTTCACAGAAATACAAAAACATAATCCTAAAATTTGCATGGAATCACAAAAGACCTCAAATACCCAAAGCAATATTGAGCAAAGCAAGCAAAGTTGAAAGCATCAGACAACCTGACTTCAAAATATACTACAAAGCTAATAACCAAACAGCATGGTATTGGCATAAAAACAGACACATATACCAATGGAACAAAATACAGAGCCCAGAAATAAATCCAGATATCTACAACCAACTGGTTTTTGACAAAGATGCCAAAACACACTTAAAAAAAAAAAAAAGACAGCCTTTTCAAAGAATAGTATTGGGAAAATTGAATATTCATATACAGAAGAATGAAACCAGATCCTCAACTTTCACTCTATACAAAAATAAATTCAACATGGACTAAAGACTTAAATGGAAGACCAAAGCCATTAAACTACTAGAAGAAAACATAGGTGAAACACTTCCTATTGTTGGACTAGGCAAGGAGTTTTTGGACAAGACACCAAAAGCACAGTCAACAAAAGCAAAAATAGATAAATGAGATTATTTTAACTAAAAACACTTTGCACAGGAAAGTAAACAATAAACAGAGAAAAGAGACAACCTACTAAATGAAAGTAAATATTTGCATACCATACATCTGACAATATCTTACAATATAAAAGGAACTCAAACATCTCAATAGTAAAGAAAACAAATAATCTGATTTTAAAATGAGCAAATGATTTGTATGGATATTTGTCAAAAGAAGATATACAAATGACCGGTAGGTATATTAAAAATGCTTAACATAAAAGTGTATTATAACCACAATGAGATCTCATCACACTCTAGTTAGAATGACCATTGTCAAAAAGACCAAAGATAATAAACGTTGGTGAAGATGTGGAGAAAAAGGAATGCTTACACAGCACTGATGTGAACATAATATGGATTATAGATTAGTATAGCCATTATGGAAAACAGTATGGAAGTTCCTAAAAAATTTGAAAGTAGAACTACCATATGATCCAACAATCTTACTAGTGTATGTACCCAAAGGAAATGAAATGAGTATGTCAAACAGATATCTCTTCTCCCATGTTTATTGCTACACTATTCACATTAGCCAAGATATATAATCAACCAAGGTGTCCAGCAACAGATGAATGGATTTTTTAAAAATTGTTATATATGCTCACTGAAATACCAATCCAACATAAAAAAAAGAAGAAGAAAATTGCATTTGCAATGGCATGGATGCAGTGGTGCGATCATCGTTTCCTGTAACCTTGAACTCCCGGTCTCTCGTGATCCTCCTGAGTAGCTGGGACTACAAGCATAAGTGCCACCATGCCCAGCCTGAATATTGTAAATAGAAGAGAGGCTGTATAGACTGGGAGACTTTGGGCTCTAGTAAGCGTGCTTCTTCCATTGCAACCCATTCAATTTGTGTGATGATTTTGATGCTGCCTTCTAAATTGACTCAAAGCTGAACAATACAAATAAGTGATAGTTTATTTACAGGAAATTGGATTTCTCGTATTTACCTATCTACATAAAGGAATCTAAAACAATAAGAAATCTGCATAATTTCTCCTGTGTCTAGAATCTAGCTGTGAAATGATTACATTAGTCACACCGGGTAAAACAACAAGTATATGTCTTGTTAGAGGTCTTATTGCATAATTTGTAAAAGTGGGCAATAATTTATTATTTCCTGGAGATTACTGTCACGGAACACAGATGAATTCATTTACGACATCTCTTTTCAATACATGTGCTAATTCTAGCAGTTTTTGTTGTTAAAGAAACTATTTTCAGTAAATCCTTTTGCCACAATCATATGGGATTTTAAAATTATCTTTTTAAATCTTTAGTCGATTCAACTATAGTTCTTTCTTTCATCAGTTTTAATTTTTTGTTGTTATTGCTATTAAGGTCTTTAAAGTCAGTTTTGAGGACCCTAAGATTTGGGTATCAGTGTTGATTTGAATTCTATTTAGAAAGTCAAAATTTACATGAGAAAGTATTTTTCTAATGTATGTTTTCTGTATGTTTCAAAAGAAGTGGAGTGAGGGAGTGGGTGAGCTGGAGTTAAGGGGCAGAGAGAGAGAGAGAGAGAGAGAGAGAGAGAGGAGAAAATAAAAAAACAAACACTCTGTATCCTACCATCATCTTCTAGGAAAAGTATAAGTAGTGTGATGACTCATCTCAGGACGCCAACTGGTAAATATTCAGAAATTCTTGTGAGCCAATTGAAAACCAATAGAAACTCAAAATCAGTCTTGGTGTAGGGCTTGGCAAGTGCCAAATGAGAGACCTTTTTGTCTGTTTGCTGAGTCAACATGCCAGCACATCCATCGAACCCATCAACATACTAACATGCTATGTGATCTTAGAAAATACAACACATTGTAGATTCTGAGAAGTCCTCCAGTTAAAAAATAAAAAGTAGTACCTTCATTTGACCAAATATCTTTCAAGTTTTATGAAGAGGGGGCACGCCTTACTGTCATAAGAGGCAATGTTTATAGCTTATCAAGAATAAAAGAATTCAATCTTTGGAGCCAGACTGCATGAGTTCAACTCTTTTTTAGTGCCGTGATGAAAAAAATCATTCAAACATTTTGTGACTTACATTCCTCATTTGTGAAGTTGGTTTAATCATTCTACACTTTATAAAACAGTTTTGAGGGTAAAATGAGTTCAATTTTACAAAATACTTAGAATGGTACTTAGGTCACAATAAATTCTCAATAGATATTGAGTTCCGTTATTAATATTTTAAGAAAATGGTGATCCTCAGACTGTATTTTAGAAAACTCTTCTCCAAGTATAAAATAGTCCATGTAAGAAAAACTAGAAATTCCCTGATTCATTTTATTTTTAAATTGTTTTATATTTAGTACATACTACTGAAAGTAACTTTTTGCATACACTCTATAATTTCTAGATCAGTTTCCATGATAAGAACCCTAAAATTAGGGCTTTGTTTCAATAGAATAGCTTAAGAATTTGAGGAATTTTGAAATAATCTCTGCTTTCCATAAAGCATTTTTTCCTCTATATTTGCTTAAAATATTCCTACTATGAACATAAGTTAAGTTATTGCCTTTAGGCTATTGTTAGAATACATTTTTACCAGAGAGAGAAATAAAATGGGTACAGCTTGCATGCTTTAACCAGATTTTTCTGAAAAACTTTCTGGGTGTATGTAATCCCAAATAAGTAAACTTTAAAAGAAACCTTTAATAGATTTTCCTTTGAAAGCGTGCTCTAGTCTGTAAGGCATAGAAAGGTTAGAAATCAAACATAAAACTGTAATAATTTTGGATTTGGATTCAGAAAATTGAAGTTTGGATTCCAAGAGCACCTGGAAATGCGAAAAAATAACATCTGGAAGGCTGTGGAGTTGAACAGAGATGTCAACTGCTACTCACCATCGAGTGAAGGGACCAAGACTAGTGTTTAAATCCTTCCAGACTGGAAGTACTTATCAGTCACCTCTGATTTTCATTAGAATCCCAAAGAGACACACATTGGGGATAAAAACTATGTTCCAAGATGAAGGAATTTATCTTAGAAATAAGAGTAAAGCAGAAGTAGACCCAGCTTAACAAAGCTTAAAACCACAACTTAACATATTCAAAGTGATCTACCAGTAATGCCAGTGCCTACTAAAGCAAAAGTCAGTTCTCTTCAGAGGAAGAGAACAGAATTTGCAAAACATTTTCAACATGTCAGCCAAAAGTTCAGCACACAACCAATAATTAGCAGACATGAGAAAAAACAGAAAATATAACCCATGGTCAGGAGGAAAATCAGATAATCAAGAGACCCAGGAATAATACAGATGAAGGAGTTAGTAGACAATTTTTATGGTTGTTGTTAAAAAAAAACCAGGATTTTTGGGGGGCCAGAAAAGCTCCCAGAGCAGGAAGGGACCCAAGGGGATTGCTAGACAATAACTTTTAAATAACTGTGATGAATTTGATAATAAGTCTAAAGTAAGAGGTATAGTGGGTGATGTGATGGAGAATTTCAGAAGAGATTTGGACACTGTCAAACAGAAATAAAATGAAAATACTAGAATTATAAAAAGAACGTGTGAAGTTAAAAATTCATTGGTTAAGATTAACAGCAGATTGATCATAACAGAAGCAAAAATTTAAACAACATATTTCTAAATTATTGATTGGTTAAAAAAGATATTGCAATATAAATTATAAAGTATTTTAACTGAATGATTATAAAAACAAAACCCAGAGAAAGTGATAGGACCCAGCTAGATAAGGCATACAAGGACAATTTTCGGTTTAATTAATGATGCTGGAAAAAGTTAAAAATTAAAATTAATGAGTAAAGCTTCCACTTAAACAAACTAGAAAAGGCAGAGCATATGAAACTCAAGGTAAATGGAATTCAAAAAATAATGAGGATAAAAGTAGAAATCAATAAAATGGAAAACAAACAACCCAGAAAAAACAGAAACATTTGCTTTTTGTAAAGATTAATCAAGTTAGTAAATTCTCAGTTAAATAATCAAGAAATGGAGAAAGAATATATCATTATAGATTATTCAGATAATATGAAGACCGTAATGTCACTGATTTTAACAGATTAGACAAATGAAACACTTCTTTGAAAAGCACATTTTACCCAACAATCATAAGAAATTCAAAATCTGAATAGTGGTCAGATGCAGGAATTCATGCCTGAAAACCTTAGGACTTTCTTTTTTTCAGGACCATCAGACTTTATAAATTTCATATAATCTTTAAAATACTCACATCATAACATATCCATACAAATATAACTTTAAAGAATATTTGCTATAACAATCAAAATTATAACAGTATATTAGATTTTAATAGTTTTATACAATGTTAAACATTCATATCAATGCCATATCTATAAATGTAATGGAAATAACATCTCATATCACTTGTCATTTGACAATTTACTATACAAATTTACTATACAAATTTACTCATACAATTTACTAAAAAAATCTAATTACTTAATAGCTCCAATAGATGGGAGATGCATGTTTTAAAGGCTCTCCAGGCGTCCAACTGGAAAATCCCAAAGTTAATTCTAGGTCAGAAAGACTTAATTTAGAATTTTGATCCTGGGGAAGCATGCCAAGGATGTCAGAATGTTCGAAATGATATCCTAGCATTTTTGAAGGCTGAGGTGGGCAGATTGCTTTAACCCAGTAGTTTGAGACCAGCCTGGGCAACATAGTGAGTCCTTGTCTCTATTTAAAACAATCAAAAAATTAACTGGCCATGGTGAATGGTGCCTGCGGTCTCAACTATTCAGGAGACTGACGGAGAAACATCACCTGAATCCAGGAAGTTGAGGCTGTGGTAAGCCTTGTGATTGTGCCACTGCACTCCAGTCTGGGCAACAGAGTGAGACCCCCAACTCAAAAAAAAAAAAAAAAAAAATCTGAACAGTGCTCTATATGTGGCTAAGAAATTGGATTATTAAATAAAAATATTGTTATATAATGAAATACACAGGTCCAAATCACTTGACTGTTGAATTCTATAAAATACTGAGGTAAGACATTTTACCAGTTCTACATAAACTCCAAAATAAAGGAGAAAGAATGACTTTCCAACTCATTTCATGAGGCCAGAATCACCTTTTTTTTCAAATTTGACAACGTATTTATAAAAAATAATCAAGGTCAATTGTCCCTCATGAACATAGATGCAAAGATACTTAATCGAATACCAGAAATTTGAATCCAGCAATCTATAAAGAGAGTAATCCTCCCTGACCAAAGGTGCCTATCTCATGAATACAAGGTTAAGAAGTCACGCAGTGTAACTCATCATATAAATACTAGCAGAAGTTTTTGTATTTCTTTTTTCTCCAAAATTATGGAGCTTGCAGTATTTCCATATTTTTTTGAAAGACATTTTTCAAATGAGTAACAACTGATTGAATAAACTCTGGCCCTTTCTGGATTAACTCTACCTAGGCATTCAGCTGCTTATGCAACATAAACATTAAGCTCCGTTCCCATTGCTAACTGGAAATCAGATGAATATCATTTTAATGTTATGTAATATATTTGTCTAACATCCTTAGGCGTATGTACCCAAACTATCTACTCCGAGCCTTTTTAGGTCACATTGCCACATGAAAAAGGTAGTGAATTCCACCCCCTACGCCAGGTTCAGAAGTTTCCAGTGGAAAAACTCCACAGGTTTAGGCAGTTTTGTTACAGTTATCCAGAGCTGTATAATCCACGATGCTAAAAAAGCAGGTAATTGTAAAACCCAGACTAGTGTCAGCAGGTGAGGGGCCAAGCTGTGTGGGAGCGTCTGGCCAACGCGTTGCCAAATGCCAAGCCGAGGTAGATGCTGACCTACTTACTCAGTAATGTGCAGGTGTGAAATTAGATTTCCACTCTCCTTTTAGATTAGACTCAGATAGATATAGCTGAATTCCCAAGTAACCTCCAGTCCCTCATCCTCTTCAAAACAGATGGTCTCTTGGGTGACGTAGGCTGGTGATTGGAGTCAAAGTGTGCAAATAAAGTAACCATATAACCCACATTTCTCTCTTGCCATTGCTCATGTCATCTGTATATACACGGCTTGCAGGTGAATTATAAATGCAAGTCTATGTTTAACAAATTAGAGTGATTGTCAGATACATACATATATATGTGTCTTTTAGCAAAGGTATATAATGTACCTATATGTTGTTTTTCAGCAAAGAAAGCTATAAATGTTTTTCATATTCCAATTTATAAATCATGACTTACAAGTGGGTATTACTTCCATTGTCTCAAAAAAGAATGATAGCTACACTTTTGGCAAGTGCACTTAAGCAATTGCTGACTCTTTTTAAGTAAAGGAGAGGATCTATGTCTTATTGGAGGTCAGTTGACCAAACTATTGGTCTTGTCATCTGCAGGTTAGAACAAATAAAAAGCAAAGAGCTTACTTAGAAGTCTTGGATGAGCTCAACAGAATGAGCTGAAATTGACCACTGGGTACTGGGACCCAGAAGGTCTCGTTGTCTCAATGTTGCCTGAATGCTACCTTCCTTACCTTTCCTATAGTTATGGGTCTATTTTTCTAAGTGTTATGAGTGTGGGTCCCATGATCAGGCCCTTTCTGTAGTGCATTTCATTGGCTATGGCTGTCCAAAGCACAGCTCTGTAGGAAAATGCCCTGCTTCTTCTCTGCTACTAAGTAAGTTTTATTTCATCTTGTATTTGTGTTGTTTGCTAGGACTGCCATGGCAAGCACCGCAGACAAGTAGGCTTAATCAACAGAAACTCATATTCTCATAGTTCTAAAGGCTGAAAGTCCAAGATCAAAGTATCATTAGGATTGGTTTCTTCTGAAGCCTCTCTACTTGGCTTATAGATGACTGTCTTCAGATCACATGATGCTCTTCATCTATGCATGACTGTGTCCAAATTTTCTCTTCTTACAAACACACCAGTCAGATTGGATTAGGGTCCACCCTAATGACCTCATTTTAACTTAATTACTTCTCTAAAGGCACTGTTTCCAAATACAGTTTTATTCCAAGGTACTGGAGCTTAAGACTTCAACATATAAATTTGGGAGGTGGGGCACACTTCAGCCCATTCCATGTGCCATGTGGTCCACGTGCTGTGAGTATCTATGTCCCCTTCGGACAGGTATTTACATAATATTGTCTTCTACCTGAGATCTTTCTATTATTTCTTGTAAGATATTATGTTACTTTCATAACATCATTTAACTTTATGTGTACTTGTTCCTTGTCTCCAAAACTGGTTTGCAAACACCTTGAGGAAAGTATCTGAGTTTGAAACCAGTGAGTGCTCAGCAATTATTAATTGATATAAAGTGGCATTTGAAAGAAACAAAGCCTAGAAAATTGTTTTTCCCATGTCTGTCAACAGGGATTTAAGCAGCATATCATCCTTATGAAGCAAATAACTTTAACTGATTTAAAAAATGAACAGCAATTTGAAATCACACTCTCCACGTGTCTGCTAAAACAGATTTTTCAAAGTAGGTGCTAATTTCATTTCCCACCCTCCATTCTCACCTTCCATATTCCCCAGCCAGCTTAAAGTTATGGCCTTCTCCAAAGAGTGGCATACAAGGAGGCAAATTGAAAATTCATCATTTTCCAGTATGGTAAGACTCACTTATTCATTCAATAAGGATTTATTGCTTCTCTGTGATGTGCCAGGTATAGGGCTTGGTGCTGGTAATACCTTAGTGAACAAGACATAGATATGCAATAGAATAGTAACTGAGTTTAGAGTTTTACATCTCAACCACTTCAGTGCAGATTAGCATATGAATGAACTATACAACTTATTTTCAGTCACAATTTTGGTCTAGTCTTTGATATTCTTCCTCTATCATATGAAATAGCTTTTCTTTCATAAGCAGAAGAGGAGCAGAATGAAATAGAGAGCTCTGCTACTCCTTGGCCAATTTCTTTATAAAATTACATTTGGAAATTTCTATTTAATTGGTCCCTCCAAGGTCTGTGAGCTGAAAAATTTATGGGCTCTGATATGGTGACAGACTGAAAAGCGGTCCAAGTGATTTTTGAAAGGTGCCTACCAAAATAAATGAGTTTTTACCAGTGATATCTCTATAAGGTTTCCTGGCATGTGAGGATTCAGGAATTTGGAGATTTATTCCCTGTTATACTTAGGACCTTATTCTAGGAGAGCCATATGACACACTCTGGACCAATTGACTTCCATGACGTTGTCTAACTGGAACTAAAAATTCAGTCCTTCCGATGGTGAATTCTATGGAATGAGATGCTTGGAAGCTGTTTGGTCATATGGAGGGAAGTCCTTCTGAAATGAGCAGTGATGGAGAATGAGATCCACACAAAAACTCCAGATTGTACTTTGTATACAAACCTATACTGTCTAACTTCATGTCACCATCTCCACAGCCAATTCCCTGATCCAAGCCATGCTAGCATCTCAACTGCCTACTAGTTGATCTTCTGGTTTCAATCTTTTCCCCTAGGTAGTCTCTTCTCAATAAATCCTCTAGAACTATCTATTTTTTTAAGCTTAAGAGAGATCAGCTAAAGTCTTCATCAGGGACTAGAAGGCACTATCAAACTGTCACCAGTTACTGCTCTGGCATCCTTTTTTACTGCAGTCCTCTCTTAGCACTTTAGGGTAGTATCCTTCCTGCTCTTCAGACACCTACCAGTGTGTTATTCTTCAGCATACAGGGTCCTTCTCCCAGATATGCATACCACTCTCCCTTGACTATGTCGTTGCTCAAATGTAGCCTTTTCAGGCATCTCTGTCCTGGCTATCCTATTTCAAATTCAACAACTCTCTGACAATTCTTATCTCACTTTCTTGCTTAATTTTTCTCTGTGTCTGTCATCATTGCATTCTTATGTATTTAGGTACATTCCTAAAATGTTTATATGATTTTTGGTTCATCTCTGCCCTCTAGAATAAATATTCCCACCCCCAATGTATATGCCAGTGCCTGGCAGGAAAGTAGTAATATTCAGTAAATAGTTATTCTAAGAGCAAATGAAAGTCATGGAGAGATCAGGTAAAGTAAAGCTCTGTACTGTATGAGAGTAACCTTTGGAGGACTACCAATTAGTCTATGAGGCGGTGCTCAACCCAAGGTATACCGACACCATTGCCACTTGACTGTCAGAATTTTGGTATAAATGGATGGAAATTCAAAGGGACATGTGCTCTCAGACAAAAAACTTTTGATCTTCCATTTAAGATAGAATGGATGTCTTGAATGGGGTATTTTGAATGAACAATCTGCGTAAAATATATATCTTCACTAAATTAACTAAGTTTAGAAATATATTTTATAGATTTCTGAACTAGAAATGAATTTTCATGCCACCCTCCACTGACACACAGTTGCTGTTTTAATAAACTGGAGTCATTTGGGGGCATCAAAAGATAGAGAATTTCAAGTTTCCTTGAATATGTTCAAGGTACAGCCCTGCTTCCTACAGACACAGGGATTTCAAACGTGGCTATTACTCTAGGGCTTGCGATACACTAGATGTTGAATTTATGATTGCAGAGATTTCTGATTTTCTTTGGCTACATTGATGCACCATTTGGTACTTTGAGCAATAAAGACGTTCTCCATAGTTTCTGTTCCTACTTAACCTTTTCTGTGAATTGTACCAACAGAAGGAGACACCAGTGCAAATTGCCGGGTTTTATTTTCCATGGAATGACATTGCTCTTTTTCTAGGATCATGAGGTCCTCTGTGTGTAATGAGTTTTCTCTTCAATGTTCCAAACTGTGTTTGTGACAAGAGCACACATACTCTGCTCTGCCTGTTAACTAAGAGAAACCTACACAATTTGACCTGAGAAAGGTCTCCCCGTTTCCTGGAATTCGTCAATTTCTATGTTACTTCCTGAATAACATTATCAGTCTTATCCAGAGTGGCAGTGCTACAGATAGGACTAATTGAGTTATGGGATGGCATCTGTCATGTTTTTTGTTTTTTTTTTTAATTTCACAGGAATAATTAAACTGCCCCTTCTTCCTAAAGCCAAGCAATGTCCTATAGAGTTGACCACAATTTAAGGTTCTAGAATCGAGGGGAGAGGTTGAAATTAAAAGAATAAAGTTCTCTCTCAGACAACATTCATTTTAAGAATTCCTTTGGTGTGATTCCAAATGACCGCTTTTGTACTAAACAGTTTTATGCTGTTTTCTTCACCTTAAGGGTTATATTTCATGCAGTATCTTAAATTCTTAAATTGCCTTTTAAGTAAAGTCTTTAAAAAAGGCAAAATAAAGTGCATAAAAGCAAATACAGTTCAGTAACTTAGTTAACTGTCAAAAAAATACTGTAAAACTTTGATATGTTAATTAATACAGGACCATAACTCTAAATCATAAGCACCAGTATTCACACAAAGAAAGGTCTGAAAACTTAGACAAAGTAACAACTAGAACAGAATTTAGCTTTGCATTTTGTCAGTTGGCCTCCCCAGCCTCCTTATATTCAAACCATGGAACACATAACACATTTAGAAATCATTCAGTCCTAATACAACAATTATCAAATGCCCATTATGTCTCACTTAGGTGCTGGTACCAAGCAAGATTCTGTTAGTGTTCATTTATTGGCATTTCCATAAAATAACCAGCATGACACGCTTTGGCTGGCACTGCTTGATCTAACGTGAGCCTGTTTAGCCTTAGCTGTCATCACAGCTTTTGCAAAGCCTTAAAAGTAAGCCCTGTTCCCTGTGCCCAGGGCTTACTAGAGAAGAGAGTCAACCAAGTGAAATTCAGACTGTGTGTTTAAATAGAAGCCTGGAAAAGGCTTGAAATGTATTTAGTCTACCAATAGTCTTCTTTATGTTTTTATTTGGGTTCCTTGGGAATGAGTTTCTGTGTGGGAGCTTTGATGCTTTAGCTGCAAGGAAATATATGTGTTTTCTTTGGCAAATTTTAAAGAAAGCCATAGAAAGGCATCTAGATAAATAAGGACAAATGCTGGAGTAGAACATTGTAATGAATTTCATGTAAACCTAATGAGGCTTTTTTTTTTTTCATTTTAAGATAATTTTCTAGTAAAATAATGGCAATGAACAAGTAACACTACTGCTTCTATCTTCCAGAAACTTGCGTTCAGGATTGTTTGTAACTGAATATGAGTGTGAATGTTAGTGCATATTAAAAAAGGAGATATGGATTCACAGTGATATCTTTTTAAAAAGCACAATTGAGAGCAGATTACCTAAAGGAAAGGAAATAATTTGTGAATGCCTTAGTCGTAGTATTTGAAAATATTCCCTGCCTTGGACTGGGGCCAAGGACTGACCATTTAAGGAAAGTAAAAACTGAAATTCAAGTTTTATTAAGGAATTGAAGATCATAGTTATATTTTTCAATAAGATACTAAGTCTTCAACATCGACAATGAATGTTTTACTACCTACAACCCAAGTATTTTTTCTAAATGATTTCTTTTCTCTAACTTTTTCTTAATCTTTGCAAAGTCTACTTATTGTAGCTTTTAGAGATATCAGTATATCTAAGTTTACGTTTAAAAAACTTACTTTTACTAGTCCTCAATTTATTTCTCTCTAATTTCAAGGTATGGAGTGATTTGGGTTTCCGAATTTAGCGAATAATCCAAATTCACATTTTCTCTTGTTGAAAGCATTAACTATTCTTTCATTTTTTAAAAAAGAAAGCAAACAAGACAAGACTTGCTGGTATTTCTCCGTACCTCTAGGATAAAGCCTGAGTTCCTTAAAATGGTTTATCTCTCGACTCTGGCCCCTTGTTTCTCACCACCATCTCCCCTGCCATTCTCCTTGCTACACCCAACTTTTTTCACCAGTGTAGTACAACTCTAAATGTTCAGCCTCTACACCTGTGGAGACATATTGCTGGAGAATTTAATAAGTAGTTGCTTTCACCGGTTGTCACATCACTAAGACTCTATGGTATTACTTATATTTGCATTCTGTAATAAATCCTACAAGCTTTGTAGTAAAGTAGACTATGTTGCTTGCCTTACCATTATATCTTTGGTGTTTTAATGATGAAATCCTTGTCCGGGAGGGACAGCATTTGGAGGAGAAATTGCTGTCCTTTCTACATTTACACCTCAACATATTTTCCTTCAGCTTTCATCATCTCACACTGTATTGTTATTATTTTAATTTATCTAGAAATGGGTATCCACTGTTAAAAGGTTATATCTGTCGAAATTATAGACATGCTTACCTTTGAATCCAGCTATTCAATTTCTAGGGATTTGTCTAATGTATACTTTGAAACATATAGTGTCTAATTTGATTTATTACAAGGCTATTTGTTTCACCATTAAAATAAGAGTTTGGCAATAAAATACATGTCCATCAATAGGGTACTAGTTGAATAAATTTTGATATACTTAAAGTTAGAAAAAAGAATGAGAAAACTGTATTCTGGTGTGGGAGGTATTCTAAGGTACTGATAGAAAAATGGCAAAGAATAGACCAACACTTATGATATGTGTGAGAAAATAATATATTGTGTAGGATATCACTATTTGTATTGGAACAGAACGTCTCTGGAAGGGTACACAAGAGATTTCCAACTTTTAAAATTTCCAGGGAAGGGATATAAGGCTAGAAAAGGTAGTTTTTCTGCATATACTTTAGAGCATTCTGAATTTTGAACTATGTCAATCTATTGCCTATCCTTTGATAGATAAATGTTAATTTAAAAAGAGAAGACTTCCATTTATGAAGGCAAGTTGAGCATCAGAATCTAATTTTACTTTTTCTCCAAATCCCAATGACATAGCAGCGTATGAGGGTCCTATTGCTGCCATAACAGATGATCACAAACTCTGTGACTTACAACAACACAAAATCAATATCTCACAGTCTTCTATCAGAAGTCCAACACAGGTCTCGCAAGGCTACTATCAAGGGTAGGCAGGGCTATATTCCTTTGTGGAGGTTCGAAGGAAGGATCCGTTTCCTCGCTTTTGCTAGCTTTTTTTTTTGAGTTGGAGTCTGACTCTGTCGCTCAGGCTGAAGTGCAGTGGCACGCTCATGGCCACGGCAGCCTCGATCTGCTGGGCTCAGGCTATCTTTCCACCTCAGCCTTCCAGTTAGCTGGAATCACAGGCATGTGACACCACTCCTGGCTAAATTTTTGATTTATTGTAGAGACGAGGTCTCACCCTGTTGCTCTGGCTGGTCTCAAACCCCTGAGCTCAGTCAATCCTCTCGCCTCCGCCTCCCGAAGTGGTGGGATGACAGGCTTGAAGCACTGTGCCCAACCACTTTTTCTAGTTTTTAGAGGCTGCCTACATTTCCTGACTCTTGGCTCCCTCCCCTTATCTTTAAAGCTAGTCATATTGCATCTCTCTAACTCTTCTGATCTCACATCTCTCTCTAACTACAATCTGAAAAGGTTCTTTACTTTCAAAAACAATCATGATTAATATGGGCCAATTTGAGTAATCCAGGATAATCTCTCATCACAAGATCATCAACTTAATTAAATTTACAAAGTATTTTTTTGCAACGTAACATACGGACAAATTCTGGTTTAGAACATGGATATCTTTGGTGGAGAGAATTATTCTGTCTACAACCGACTCTTTTTTTTTTTTTTAACAGAAAAAACACACAAGAATGGAGAGAACTGAAAAGGAACTTTGAAAGCTAGAATGCACATAGGAGTGACGTAAAAGACCTAAAAGAAAACCAAATTCTACATTTGCAGCAGGGAACATTGGGAACTAAGCCTGCTTATAACTCAAAATCCTCAAATGCCTAAATAATGTTGTGTTGGTTACCTTTGGAAGTAGAGATGAAGCAAAAATAAAATCCTTCAAATAAAAAGGATTACATATTTGAAGTTCTATTTAAGAAGCACATAATTTCTTCAGGCTCCCCACACATCTCTGCAAAGTTGAAAATTTCTCTTCTCCCATGAAAGAGAGGCACAAAAATTCCTCTCTAAAGAGAGTAAAATGAATGGTCTCTAGGCAGAGGACAAGGCCAGATGAGGGTGGAGGTAACCTACTGAGACAGAGATAATACATGCATATAACATCAGATCACGGTTCTCCTATCCTTCTGAGCTGCTAGTATGTTTGTAGTCAAATGGCTGGCGATTCAAAGAGCCCCCTGTGGAGAATGTGACCTGCCTAAGTGAAGAAATCTGAAGATGTTGACATCAGATGTTCTGCTATGAAATGTTCCAGCCAGTGTCCCTTAGAGTAGAGACCACAGTCAAACTCTACTCTCATGTTTAGTGGATACCTCCATTTGAAGTTCAGCACTCTTCCTCTCAAATCTGAAAAAGATAACATAGGAATATTGGTTTTCTAAGTGAAGCCTCTAATTTGAAATTAGAAGCAGTAGCAAATAAACAGAAATACCATCTTAGAGAAAACAGAAACTATTCTGGGAGATGAAATCTCTGAAAAAAGTTATTAAAGCTGTCAGCAAAACAAGAGGACCTGTTGCATTTTAAAAACAAGAGCAGAATGCTACAAAAAAGGAAACTTTCAATAACCAAGGGAAAGTATTTTCTAGTAGATATGAAAATTCAACTTCAGTGAAATGATTAAAATATGCCATTAAAGGAATCCTCATAAAGTGAAGTGAAAAGACAAATCACTCCTATGTGGATTCTAGCTTCCAAAATGGGGAAATGGATTTAAAAATTAAATGACCAGCTCAGAAGGCCAACACCTAAATAAAATAAATGTACCTGGTCTTAATTTGGAGAAATAAAAAAACATAAAGCCAAAAGAAGCCACAAGTAATAAATGCATAGTTAGGTGGCAATAAGAGACTATATTTTGTTATTCTTGCATCTGGAAAACATGCAAAGCTCTCTCTTTGACAGTCACTTGAAGGTTAGCTTGTAGAGAAGGTATGGTACCCTAGACAACTGAAAAGAATGAGGTAAAGATGAGATGGGAGAAGTATAGAATATTTCTAATAATAAATGAAGCCTGGGGCGAGGTGTACGTAAAGATAGCAATCTCTTATAACAGCAAGAGACAAAATAACTAATGGCTTGTTGAATTCTGAAATACTAGATGCAGGGGTTTAAAACTAAAACAGAGAGAATTTAGGTTTAAAATTGGTAGAAAAATCAATAGGTAAATGAAAATAAACAATTGGAATGGTTTATATAAATCATATTTGTGAGTAAGTCTTTAGAAAACTGAATTTTTGAAATGCAACTTGTTGCAGTCCATAAAAAATAGAAAAGATGAAAGATGTGAGCACTGAAAATTTTAAAAGAAATTAATGAAGAAAATTAAAGGAGACACAAATAAATAGAAATACACCCCTTTTCGTGGGTTGGAATAATTATTATTATTTAAATGTCCATACTACACAAAATGATCTACATATTTAATGCAATGTTTATCAAAATCCCAGTGACATTCTTTACAGAAATAGATTTTTTAATGCTGAAATTCTTTTGGACAAAAGACCCCAAATAGCCAAGGCAGTCTTGAGCAAGAACAGAGCTGGTGGCATCACACTTCCTAACTTCAAAATATGTAACAAAGTTATAGTAACCAAAACAGTATGGTATTTGAATTAAAACAAACATATAGGTCAATGAAACAGATTGGAAAGGCTAACAGTAAATCCACATATATATAGTCACCTGTTCTTCAATAAGAGTGCCAAGAATATACAATGGGGGACAGATAATATCTTCATTAAAAGATATTGGGAAAAACTGAGTATCCTCATACAGAACAATGAAATAAGACTCTATCTTACATCATATACAAAAATCAACTCCAGGTAGGCTAAATACTTAAACATACAACATGAAACTATAAAATTATTAGAAGAAAACATATAAAAATATTCTTAACACAGGTTTCGAAAATGATTTTTTGAATATAATACCAAAAGCACAAAGTCAAAATAGACAAGGGAGATTGCATCAAACTAATCTTTGCAAAGCAAAAGATAATAGTGAAGTGAAAGGGCAATCTACAAACTGGGATAAAATATTCACAAATCATGTATCTGATAAGCAGTTAATGTATAAGATATATAAGGAACTCACATAACTCAATAATAACAAAATTAGCTCAGCTTAAAAGTGGGCAAAGGACCTGAATAGACACTTCTCAAAAGAAGACAATAAAAGACTAACAGATATATGAAAAAGGAGTTCACCATCGTGAATAATCAGGATAATGCAAATCAAACCAAGGTGCAAATATCATGTCACACCCGTTCGAATGGCTAGTCTCAAAAAGAAAAAGATACAGTGTTGGCAAGGATGCAGAGAATAGGAAACCCTCGCATGCTTTTGTGGACATGCAAATTGGTATGGCCATTACAGAAATCAGTATAGAGGCTTCCTCAGAAAATTAAAACTATTTATGATCCAACAATTCCACCTTTACATGTATTTCTTTCTTTCTTTTTTTTTTTTTTGAGTTGGAGTCTCACTCTGTCGCCCAGACTGGAGTGCAGTGGCCGCTCCCGGCCACCTCAGCCTCGACCTGCTGGGCTCCGGCGATCTTTCCGCCTCAGCCTTCCAAGTAGCTGGAACTACAGGCGCGCGCTACCATGCCCGGTTAATTTTTTGATTTATTGTAGAGATGAG